>JAQGCF010000125.1:0-13629 GCA_034699405.1 Hermanniella punctulata | reverse complement strand
AAGTTCGCAAAGTTTGCATTTCTCAAAATAAAATTGCGATGAAATTTCACGCAATTTCCGCAATTGCAAAAGTGTACACTAAATATATGACATTAATGATATATCGAGAGTTTCTTTAATGACATTTTTGATTATTTTATTAACAATTATGACTCATATTTTATGAGTAATTTAAAGAATAAATGTTAAATTAATTTAAATGATCATAGAATTACAATTATACAAAGTTAAGGATTTTTGTTCAAAAGTTAATTTGTTTAATAATTGTAGAGTTTATGAATTGTGCATTTTTTGCTGTTTTTTATTTGATCATTAATTGAGTGAATATATTTCAAAGTTTTGAAAGCCCAGAAGTGTTGCAATTTTTGCACACAATCTTAGTGTTCCAAAGTTTGCATTCACCACAATTTTTATTGCACTTTGAACTAAACCAACTTCAGTGGTTTACAAATAAGAATACTTTGCAAATAATTATATAAATTTGAATAATATTTAATGCGCAAAATTTGTAAACATTTAATAAATGACACTAATATTGAAAACTAACCTGAACAAAAACTTGAAGTCAAATCGTGGCACTTTTGTGCCAAATTTTTTACTCACTTTATAAACTTTCAATTAACTTATAAATTCATTCATCGATGAAAGATCTATCCAAATATAAAGTTACAACAAAAATAATAGGGATGTTATCAAATTAGATATTAAGTATTTTCATAGGCAAAAATAATTTGAAATATAACACAAACAAATATTTAATATTAACAATATTGACTGTTGTATTTCAAAATTTCAAAAAACATTTATAAGTACAAAACAATTGATAATTCCTTATACTCAGACTTTAATATTAATTAGTGATCTTTTTGTGAATTTCTCATTTGAGTACAAGCAGTGATCTTATAGTAATAATTAAAAGTTTTATTTCTTCTGTGATTCATCTAATCTACTTTGATAACACTGCTTTAGGGTATCTTTGGTTTCAATTAAAATTTTAACTATAGATAATTCGTATTCTGACTCAACTTCTATACTACGCAAGAGTAAAAAATAATTTAAAAATTAGCAATGTGACATTAGGGACCCATTTTTTCGGGACTGAAAACCACTCGATTCAGGAGGAAAACGGGACTATAAAAACGAAGATTTCGAGACTCATTCGGGACTTATTCTGAACTTTCAAAATGGAATTTTATTCAAATATTTTTGTATTTAGTTGAGCTGAGTTTTTTCTTTAAATAGAAGTTGTCAGCTACCTAACACTCAGGAATTGGCAGGTATAGATTGGCTATTAGATAGTGACTAAAGTTATCTAAAAAATCATATAATTATAAGATAATTATAAAAAGTTATGTCCAATTTATAGCCAAAAAATCAATTCCATTAATATAAGAAGTACTGTATATGAAGTTAAAATGTAATAGGTTTAAGCCAATGCTGCAAAGGTTTAGGTAGATGTCAATTTTTATACAGTATAATTGAACCTTTACAGCTTCTGATCTTAGTCAATATTCTTATTCTCAGTCCCAATTCCCAGAACTCATATTCAGCTTTGTGTATATCAAAATTTACGAAAAATTCAAAATTATTGCTATTTCGGGACTTATTCGGGAATTGTGGACTTATCCGGGAATTCGGGACTATAGTGTTAAATCGGGAAATTAGGGAGAATAAGGTTGCTCTTAATTAACTTCTTTTTATAGAATATATCCTTTGTTTAGATTTATCATTTTCCCGCCATTTGATTCAACCAATATATACGGAATTTTCCCGAAAAACTGGTTCCCTACTAATCAACTATGAATTTTATAATATCAATTTGAATATAACATACACCATCGGAAAATACTATGTTCAGTACCGTTAGTTAAAGTCGAATAACTTTCGATTGGGTAATTCAATTTTTAAACTGCTTTCAATGAATATGTAGAGAATATTATTAGAAATTTAGAAGTTTTTGAAAATCATCTGGCAGACCATAAAAGTGCTATTACAGCGTAACCTTGTATTTTCTGCTATTATAGCTAAAATTAAATTTCTAAATCTATAAATTATTTTTACTCAATTAAATTTACAAAAACTCAAATATAAATCAAACAGAAGTATTCAGTTAATTGAAATCAAATGTGTTTATTATCGAAAAATTAATTTTTTAAACTACAAGTTAAGCAATTAAAAAATTATGTTCAATTGAGTAAAGATAGTTGTGTTTCAAAAGGTGTAGATCTTTAATACTTAGAAGTTGTTCCTATAGCCCATTTTATTGATATACTTACTGAGGTATCCTAAAAGCTTACAAATTCATTCAGTAAGAAAAGATGTAATCAAATGGGTTTTTAAAAATTAGTTTTTAAATACCATAAATATAAGTTTAAACTGCAGTTCAACCTGTAGTTTAAAATACTGTATACACGTGCCTTGGATTTCCTGGCAGTGTCCTCTTCCTAATCACAAGGAATTATTAGTAAAATGGAGTGAAAAACGAAAGAATTATGTGCTGTACTCTCTTTAAGTAAGTTATTTTACTATAATATAATTTAATAAAATGTTATATAACAACAATTTAATCTGAGAACAACAAAAACTCAGCGATAAAAGTAGAGAAGTTCAAGGCTTATCATTGGCTCCTATAAAAAGTCAAGTTAATTAAAAGTTGATAAATATTTTGATACTTTGTTAGTGTAAGATATCTTTGAAAATATCTAATTGATAGCTAAAAATATAAGAGATTTAACGAAAGAAGACTAAAACTATTTTAAAATAATTTAATTAGAAAAGTCTCATAATTATCAAATTTTCCATTTAAATTGCACTACACGTGTCATTTAGCAACAGAGTATTAAAAAGCAATTTAAACAAAGATCTCCCGACACAACATTCCTACACAGAAAAGCTTTACTATTAATTCTTTATGTAATTTCGGTTCACTTTTGATTTGAAAGGTTTTTAAAATAAACCCTATTATTGATAATTATATTTCATTTTATGGTTTGCTTCCAAAAATAGACCAAATACACCGATGACTACCTCTGGACTTGTTTTTTCGAAGAGGTTTTGAAGGTTATCCAATCAGTTGTATTTTACCTAAGGTAGTATTGCATAAATAAACACATCCTATACTTATAATTTAAATTCAAATCTCCTTTCATTCAATAAATTCCCAAATGATTAAAAAGAGAGAAAAATTCCTAAAGTGAACCATCTCTTAAAATAAAAAACAAATTCCAAAATTTAATTCAGAATCTGAAAAATCTTGTTTGAAACTCATAATAAATTATATTAAAAGCAAATTTTAAGAGAATTTTAATATTAAATTTTAATATAAAATATCAAAAAAATATTTCAAAACTAAATTGTAATAATAATTAAATGCTTTGACTTAAAAACAAGTAATCATTCGCAATAGTCAATAGGTCTGACTTTTTTCCAATAATTAACTAAATTAACTATTATTTAAATTTAAGTCCAATAACATATTTAGGACAGGTTTGGATGTATTTGGGTTTGATATAAACGGTAAATATAATTCATATTAAAATTATTTAAAAAAATAAAATCCCAATAATTTGATATATGATCCGTTAATTTTAGTCAAGTGGAAAAACAATTAGCGCGGATTACTGTAAATGAGCATTGTTTGAATTTAAACAATAAAGTATGAAATATAATACTATTCAATTATAATAATAACTCCAATTATCAATACAACACTTAACCACTACAGTCACGCTTTTCTAAACAGCTTAACCAAATTAGATTATACTGTAGTGAGGGTAAGATATAGCCTCTGTATTATATGATAGACGAGGAAAATGTGTTTCATGTGCTTAAAGAAATGCGAGATATCTTCTGAACGTAAATTCCTTACAAAAATAAATGTAAAAACCATATAAGAGTGCATATCATTAGCATTACTTTATTTAAAGCTAAGTTCACATTACATGCAAAGGAAATAAGTTTACTCTAATGTTTGATATACTTAATAAAACTTTGAAAACTTGAGCACTGATTACATCGACAAACTCAATGAACAACAATATAACCCTTTTGTCACAAAAGTCACAAAAAATCACTCTTTCTTAAAGAAAAAGTAAAGAAATCATTAATAACTAATAATTTTTATTATGCTTTTCCTACCTATAACTTTATGAACATTCTAAAAAGTTTCATAAATTTTAATGGTCTAACAAATGTGTGCTAAAAAACAAAATTTCCAGACCATAGCTATGAATGCATACAAAAATATCCGCTAAACAACTAATTGAAGGAAACTGAATGATAAAAATATTTCTTAAGAGAAAATTATTTAATTGTATATAACTTTAATAACGCACAAAAAACTATTAAAATGTGTGCTTTCATTAACAAAAATGTTTATTCAAAAAAAACTAATTTATAGTAATGTTTATTCACTAAAACTAGAGCTAAAGCAGAGTTAATTACGTTCCGAATAGTATTGAATAAAATTATTCATACATTTCATTGGTTCAGACGGAGAGGGAATATACAGTACTTAGGGTTTGCATAAGAGTAGTCATTATTATTGGACGCAAAGCAACGTATTTTTCCTGTCAGTCAAAATAACAGAGTATTGCGTTATAAAAGCAAATAAAGTATTGAATCCAATGAACACACGTTGAGTGGAGTCGTGTTATGTTTAGCACTAAATACTGTAAGTCTGTAACGCACTCATAGACAACATTAATAAAATAACTATAATAACATTAGAGCATAAAAGTAGAGATTTATATAAAAATGTTTATAAATTATGTGTTAATCACTCTTTCAAGGATTTAATGCATTCAACGATTTATTTATTTTAGTTAAATATTTGACTCAAAAAATGGTTTAATCGAAACTCTCATTGATTTTAACTACAAGTGAAAAAGATATGTAAAAAATTAATTACAGATTTGTTTATGAGTTATGTTTTGTGTCAACACTTCTCTCAATTGTTTTTATTTGCAATAATTAAATGATTTTTCAATTAAAATAACATTTATTTTAATTAAATATTATTGAAATGAAAGAAAATAATTATTAAATAATTAATAATTGCGATAACGAATGGATTACTCGAGTTCTTCGTTGTCGGGCCGACAGTCCAATCGGTCCAATCCATCGCAAGTGTTGGGACGTATTGAAGACAATGTGTCGAATGTTTACTACAAATACGGTTTAATGTGTTCTCGACATCCATTCATTGTTATCATAACCACAATAATAATTGTCTCCATTTGTTGTTATCCAATCACTGGTATTCGTTATCTTTTGGGTAATTCTTCCCAGAAGTATATGACATCGGTTGACAATGAGATCAATTCAGAAACTACAGAACCAATTGATCCAATACCTCAATGGGTAACAAATTATTACTCAATTGTTTTGTTTGTAATAAATGTTTGCAATATTTTGTGTATAGTTTGAGACAAACCTTTCCTACGCTTATGTCCAACAAATTGTTGTTAAGTCTTCAGTGATTCCATGGAATGATAATCTAATACTAATGGATGCCATTCGGGCACCGCTTTCGCAGTCATTCAAACTCATGGAAATGATTTCAAATTATCAGTTCATTAATGGGTAATACTTTTGATAATTATTGTTAAAACAAATATTAAAATCAAAAATATTGTGTTTTTCAGTGAAAACTCTTTAAGTTTAAACAACTTTTGTTTTCAAGTGTCGGAACCGATAACAAAGATTGACAAACAGTCGGCGTCTTATTTACCGACGTTTTCGTGTCTATCGTTATCTCCGGCCAATATATGGCAGAACGACATCAATAAGTTCTTTCAGGACTCGACTATCATTAAGACGATGTACTCAATCAAAGATCTCGCTTCACCTCATTCTTGTGGAAGTCTTCGGGACATTATATTCGGCATTCCGTGGATGGAAACCGGCATTAAAAGACTATATGTCAGAACCAGACAGAGGACTATCACATACGCCATAACATTAGTGTTTTCAAAGCATAGCCAACAATATATCGACGGTTTGACTAACTTTTTAAGAGAAAAATATCCTTTGGATCCGATCCAAAGCAATGATAACGAAACCGAATCACAAGAAGATGAGTCATTCGAATCCGAACGACAAACTTTGACTCATATTTACTTTCAAAACAAGTTTACATTTTCTGATTTCTTGCCGTTGGGGTTCACTTATATAATGCTTTTTCTTTATATGTATTTCTCTGTCCGTAAGTTTCGATCATTTATTACAAAATTAATTATTAATAAAATATTAATTTTAGGCAAAATTGATTTAATAAAGAATAAGTGGGGGCTCGCCCTGTGCTCTGTTCTAACAGTTATAATGTCTCTATTGATGTCTTTGGGTATATGTTTGAGATTTGGTTTCAATCCAACACTGAATGGAAATCACATATTACCATATATTGTAATAATAATCGGTTAGTCCTTAACAGTCCTTAACTTTATTTTTAGTTTAAATGCATTAATAAATAAATTTATTTTCAAAGCAATCGATTTGAGATAAGATTATTATTATATATAAAAACTTTTTGTTTATTTGATTTCGTATAGGATTAGAGAATATGTTAGTACTAACTAAATCAGTTGTAGCGACGGCAACACATCTGGATATCAAAGTAAGAGTTGCACAGGGCTTGAGTCGCGAGGGCTGGTCAATAACCAAAAATCTTATGACTGAGATAACACTCTTAACTTTTGGATTCTTTACATTTGTACCAATCATTCAGGTATTGGTAGTTATTTTTGTTTAAAATAATGTTATTTATAATTATCTTATTTCTTCTCAACCCATAGAAGTTCTGTTTGTTCGGCACTATAGGACTTCTCTCCGATTTCTTCATACAAATCACATTTTTCGCGACCGTCTTATCAATTGATATCCAACGCCTAGAGGTTAGCAATGATTGTAGATTTGCTTTATTTTCAAAAATGAGTTGTACTTGAATTCTGTTATCAATATAATTGGTTTCGCATTAACTGGTATTCAAAATGCAATTCAAGGACACTATAATAATAACTCATTCACTCAAACATTTGATAAATTAATTTAAATGATTTGAAATGAAATCAAAAAATTTATTTTTAATTTTTGCCGATTTATAGCTCAACAGTAAAGCAAATAATGTTAACAAAAGCGCACAAATACACAGTCGACACAACTCCACAGATATGAATGGGTATTAAAATAAACTCTATTAATAAGAGGTAAACATTGACTCAATCTGTCTCTACTTTAGTCGCGTCACATTTGGGAACCGCTCGTATCCAACGAATGTGTTCGCGAGACCCGCGAAGTCAGGGGAGTTCAAAATGCCTAAAAGACTACGAGTCGTGTATTTTGTTGCCCGAACTCGTTTAGTACAGAGAGCTTTAATGTTAGTTTTGATTGTATGGATATCTCTACTCGTTTACAATTTCGGAATCGTTGACCACTTGAGTAGTGATTCGCGACATAACGACAGACATTATGTCTTTCAGTCAACATATTTAGGAAATGAAATGTTTTCTAAAAGGACTCAAAACACACACAAAAACAGATATATTCCACAATCGAATGATATGAATACAAACGCCACCGAAAATAAGACCGACAAGTCTTCGACCGGCAGTTCATTACATCGTTTAATTCATCACAACTCAAACCTATGGAAACTGCTTTCATCCCAACACTGGTCCGCACTCTTCAGTTACTACAACATATCATTGTCTGGAAATTTCATAACAATATTACCGCCAATACTTCTATCCATACCAATAGATCCCCAGTCGGCCATTGCAACCCGTAATCCAAAAGAAAGTGATCCCCAGATATTCCGCCAATTCCTCTCTCCTCCGGGTCTGCAACCAATTGATCCAAACGATGAAAGGGATGAATACTTTAATGGATTGAATACCGATTCCTATCCCTATAGCGTTCCGATGCAGTGGTCTTCGGGCGAGATATTCATAACTATCGGCCTCTCAGTGCCGAGTATTATATTTATTATATATGTGTTTGTATTAATGTATCGGTGTATGTGTACGCGTAACTACGCCGAGTGGCGCGACTCGTGGGCACAAACACTCCGATTCGGTAGGAGTCAGACCAATAAAAAGGGGACTTCGAGTTATGATTACTTCAATTTCGAGACCAATCCAATCAAACTTCAAGACCACGAACAAGAACTGAGTCATTTGGCCTCCAATAGTGACACACCGTTTGTCACATCCGTTTGTATGGACGGCGACATCAGAGTGTGGGATGTCTTGTCTGGTGAGTGTCATACATACATCAAGCGTTCATCAATAGACCAGAGCCCAGCTGTGAGCAAACCATTCCAGCCGTCACACAAAGCGAGCGGTAGTTTCTCTTCGGACTCCACTTATGGCTCCTCTCCCGGGAATGCAAACGATTTTATGGCCGAAAATATAAATTATTCTGAATTTCAACTCAATTCCAAACAACACAACAATTTCAGTTTTTCTGATTCCATAACTACACTGAGGCGTAAAACAAGCACTGGTAGTAATGGTTATAATTTTTCTTCATTTTATAATCAGTCAACGCCTCAATCGTCACAAAACATATTAACTAATCTTATACTTAACGCTGCCATCAATTCAGAAGACATTTCACCCAATGATTTTAGTGCTAACCTCACTACCGGTACAAGTCTTCCCTATGCGTCCATCTGGTGCTCAGAAATATTTGGTAAACTTGTTCTCATTGGTTGTAGTAATGGAAGAATCGAAGTATGGGATGCTTTAAACGGCGACCTTTGCTATTATAATGAGGACAACAAGAGTGGTGTGACAGCACTGAGGGCTACGAACACCAAATTGGTTGTCGCGCGACTCAATGGGACGCTTGAAATATTCAATTTAGAGATAATAAATGGGTTCAGTGTTAGTATCGCATCGCCATCACAACATACCCCCCATCCGGCCAAAGGTCAACTAATTCGCTATAATTTAGTCCATTCAGTGAGGGCTCACTTACAGCCAATTACTTCACTTCAAATCGAATCCTCAAACATAATAACTGGCGGTTTAGACCACTTACTGAAGGTTTATCGCACCGATACCGCTAACTGTGTTTTTACACTCCACGGACATTGCGGTGGCATTACTACCATTCATATCGATCAAGTAATTCATTCATTGTTTTTGATTTTATTTAATTTTAACAATAATTTGATTTAACGGTAGTATTGCCCCTCATCTGCCATCAGTGGCTGTCAAGTGGGACAGCTGTGTGTTTGGGACATCCAGACGGGCACCTGTGTCTTTAGTCTGGAGGCACATATGGACGCATCTGTCATTTCATTACTGGCGACTCCACTCTATTTCATAAGCTCGGGTACAGACAATCGGATTTGTATTTGGGATAAATATTCTGGTAATTCATTCATCGGATTATTGTTTTAATGCTTAAACTAATCATTATTTCGCACTTTTAGGTCATTTGGTTCAGTCTATACAACACGTGAGTAAAGTTTTATTCAAATATAACTTATATTTAGTCTTAATTCTAAACGACTTATACTTTTGAATGTATAGCATCACAGCATCTGTAAAGAAATGCTTTTACTCACACCTAATATACTGGTGACGGCACGGGAAGACCATTTGGTGTTATGGGACATAAGCGAAGCAAATCCGGTCAGAATTATAGCATTGGATACGAATAGCGATAAACAAAATTACATTAAATGTTTGAAACTCTCGTCACAAAGTCGTGCAGTTGTTTGCGATTTCGGCACTCAGTTATGTGTCATTCACTTTCCCAGTGTTACTGAAAAGAGTGATTAATTTAATGTTTAGCTCAAAAACCAATAAAAAATATATTAATTGAAAGTTTTAAAACTAGTCATTAAAAAGATTACATAAATTCTATTAAAGAATATTTAATATTATTCTCAATTCATTTTAAACTATTATTGACTGAAAACCTATAAAAAGTATAATTTTATGTAAATATAAATATATTTTTAATTATTTTTTATTAATAAACTGTAAGTTATATTATATTTTGTTTAAAAATATGTGTAATTAATAAAAATGTTATTTTCACAAAATAAAAATACTTATCTTCACATCCGTTTCGTTTCCTTTCTGTGCGTTTCATAAAATTCTCGTTTTAATGAAATTCAATATTTTGTTTGAAAACAATTTACTAATAATTAATTCTAATTGTAATTCAATTCTCACCCAAACAAAAGTCAATTCATGTTTATTTGACTGTCAATCATATGCGCCGCGATTTGATGTTACTCTGAGAGCTTCGATATCATTGCTAGGATTTCATTATCTTTCATATCAAATATTTCCCTATTTTGTGACACTTTTATCAACAAATGTTAGAATCAATTCATAGAAATCGAAAATTTGTCATTAATTTATTTATTACTTATGGCTGAAGTCAATTATATGGCCAGTACTTCACGTTCTAATGAATTGAGTGAACCATCAGTTGAAATCATAGATCCAAAAGACAAAAAGTTAATCGACAGCAATGAAGAGAATTTACAATCAAATCCAACAGAAATAGAACATCCGAATCGACCTTCGGGTAAGTTTTAAACCAAATAATTGATTCAAAAACTAAATAAAGTTTTTATACACAGTAATACTCTATTGGTATATATCATATAACTATTGAAACTCATGAATAACTTTGGTATAACTTTTTTTTGTTTCAGGTGCTCTGTGGAAACAGCAAAAACTACCCGCGTGGCAGGTATTCAAACATCAATTAAAATAATATTTATTTAGAAATTTATGTCTATTTAATGAAAAGAAAAGTTTAACGAATGAAAACTTTTTATACTTTTTAGTTCCTATTAAATGCATTTTTATTTGATTTATAGCCGATCTTAACTACCGATACAGTACTTCCAGCATTCTTTTTACTAGGTGTTGCATTGATACCCATTGGTGTTGGCCTACTTATATCATCAAACCTCGTAATTATTAAGTGTATAACAAATTTATTTCAATATTTAAACTATTATTGTATTCGTATTTCTTAAGGTTCAGGAAATTAGTTTTGATTACACGGATTGCTATCAATGGAACGATGAAAGCAAGAAATGCTCGACAATTATCAGAGATTCTATCGAAAAGAAATTCAAAATTCCATCAAAATGTGAATGTCGTCAAAACTTCACTCTCACCGAAGACTTCGAAGCGCCGGTATTTTTCTATTACGGACTCTCAAGCTTTTATCAAAATCATAGACGATATGTACAGTCCAGGGATGACAAACAATTAGCGGGAAGTGATAAGAAAAGGACAGCAAACGATTTGGAGGTACTGTGCGAACCATTTAAGTCTTATAAAAACGGGTCCGAAGAGCGCCCAATAGCTCCCTGTGGGGTAATCGCCAACTCTTTCTTTAACGACACATTCAAACTCTTTATGATTATAAACGGCAAAGAAGAGCCCATAGATCTGCTCCAAACAGACATCGCGTGGCCAACAGATAAAGAATACAAATATAAGAACCCTCCGAATATGGATTTTTCCTACTCTGCAAAACCCCTGTCGTGGCAAAAATATGTTAACGATTTAGACCCCAACCACCCAAACAATAATGGGTATCAAAACGAACACTTAATTGTTTGGATGAGAACCGCAGCGCTGCCGACATTCAAGAAATTGTGGGGAAAAGTAAATCACGACCAGAACATCCTATGGAGGCAATCACTCCCTAAAGGCCAATATGTACTTAAAATAGATTACAGTTAGTATTGTTGTTCTTATGTCCCAATTATCAGTAAAATCATTATTTTCTAACTTTAATTCCAGACTTTCCCGTTATATGGGATAAATATCGAGGGAGTAAACACTTTTACTTCTCGAACACTTCATGGCTCGGCGGCAAAAACACTTTTTTAGGTTACGCTTATATTGTTGTGGGAGCTATTTGTCTACTTCTATGGCTTGTTTTTCTTATAATGATACGAAAATTTGGTCAAAAGTAAGTAAAAAATTACATGAGTTTCAAAAGTAGCAAAAAAATTGAATACATTCAGAAATTTTAGAACATTTTGTTTGAGATTGGATTGAACTAAAAGTGAGAACTGAATCGTATAGTAAGAGTAGATCACAGGATTCCATAGGAGGGGAAAACTCAGATATTCTATATTTGACTAATTTTATAAAATTCTTTAACAATCAGTTCTCGAGAGCTTCTATGTGTTGACCCCATATCACACATTCAGAATATAAGACAAAACTAGCAAACATTTGTGCTATAATTAAATGAGTGTTTGGGTCTTAAAATCAATTAGTCATAAGAATAATGAATTCGTGTCAATACAATTGATTCGTGTTTTTAACATTTTTTTCTTATTTTCAATAAATTGTTTGAATTTTGTTTAAATGTCTGATTATATACTTTTCTATCTCTAGACCTAAAGATATTGTTGATATCGGCCCTAAGACAAGATACCACTACACCGGTAGTAAAGGCAATGCAAAACCAACTGTCAATCAATCTCAACAACAAAATGCAAATTCAAGTACAGAAGATGTAGAGAATGCAAACGTGGAATCGAGTATTAGATAAACTTTTGTAAAACTAATTTAAGAACAAATATTTTAGTATTATTTTATATACAATTGTACGACATTTTGAATAAACTGTATATTAAATCCTATATAAACACAAATCAATAATATTGCGTAAAACCACTCAATATGTTTATTATATATTTTCTCCAAAAGTAATGCCTAAACCTGAACCTCTTTTAAACAGTTTGGTCATTGTTTGTGTCCCCCTCACCCCCAATCATAAATACAAAATCGTAACATTTTTACCTAATTTGTGGAATTGTACAAAAATTATGAACAAATAATGTCGCGGCCATATTAGAGTTCATTTGTCAGTGCCAACAAGGCAATAGGACCGTTGGGTGTGGTTCCGACATCATTACGGTCAAGTGGTTTCTCGAATTTGGTGAACACCAACCATAGATTTTGTCACAGCTTTATTAAATGATGTTTTTGTGGCGGCAGAAACCCCTGACTAAATGTACTCTAATTTGTAGTTTAGATTAATTATCTTTAATTTTTAATCTTATTTCTAAAAATACAATAAAAATAGGGTTTCAATCAATCAATTTTCAAATTTCCTTCGACATTATATCCGCGCGTCCAATGACTCACTTTATCTTTGAACATATGGCCCCAAATCACTAAATGTCACTTTTCGGTAATGTGGTCACTGCGGTCACACTGCAATGTAAAGTCACGATTTTATTATATATTTGGAATCATCATATCTTCATATACTATATGTATAAATTACCTTGACGCCCCACTATACCCAATTTGTCCATGGTCCTTTATTGTTACTTTGAGCCAATTTTATTTTATTACCAATAATTTAGAACTAAATAAAAATTATTCACTTTTCCAACTCTAGTTTTTATATTTAATTAGAGATTAATTCATTTCTGTATTTACACCCCTGAGGTTACTCAAGTGTAATGCAGCAAATCTTCTCTGTACTCACACTCTATCACAGTGTCTCGCTTAAGCAATTAAGGGGCGAATATATGTCGACGAAATTCATCCTTTAGTTTGTGAATAGAGTTGAATTGGTTTTCCCATTCGTTTCCCAAACTATTACACTTTAAACTTT
>JAQGCF010000124.1:0-13655 GCA_034699405.1 Hermanniella punctulata | reverse complement strand
AGAGAGAGAGAGAGAGAGAGAGAGAGAGAGAGAGAGAGAGAGCGACTTATTAGTCAATCCATGATAAATATTTTTTTTCCAGTAGAGAACAAACTAAATATTTTTGTCTCGTTTTAAAGCAAAGTTGAATTCACACTTGAGTTGTGGGAAGTTTTACTTATTTTATTTCTAATATCATTATTCTCTTATTCTGTTTAAGGTTATGCGATAACACTTTCAACTATTCTAATAAATCAAATACTTTAAGAAAGCAATTATTGCAATGAAAATCAGGGATAAATAAAGTATTATATCATTTATAAAAAATAAAAATAAATATTTCAGTGGGTTTTTTGCTTAAGTTTCAATGACATTAAGTTACTTATGAGGAACAGAATATATTTATTTTAATTATTAAATTCTTTTCTTCTTTCAAAACATTTAAAAATGAAAAATGTTTATCGCAGTGAAAAAATGGGTATAATTTTAATAATAACTTCAGTAATATATTTAAAATTATAATTAAATCTCTATTAATGTTCATTCAGTCGAAAGTTAATTTAAATAATGAGACATATCGTAGAGCACTGTCTGGATATACAGTAAGAAAAACAAGACTTCAAATATCATATACAGTATAACGTCATGCATAGAGACTAATCTGAAGAATGATATTTCGATCCAATAATTTATTATATGGTTTAAAAATATTACAAAAATTTAGACATTAGTTTCTGCTGTTTAGTAGAGCAACAATTGTTTAAATTAGACAATAAATCAAATATTTTTTATTTACTTCATTTCATAACTATTATATAAATATTTTAAAGTTATTTTCAAGTAATTAGTTATAATTCAAGACATTATCTGAGAGACAATTCAAAAGTTATCTCTCATTTGATTTATTGAGTTTATCGATTGACATATTTTAAAATCAAATTTTATTTTTATTATATGTCATTTATGGCTCATATCTTAGTATTTTTGTCTAAAAAGAAAACTTTTTACTCATAAGAAGATAACATTTTTAGCGATCAATTTAATCACACTTTTAATTACTTGAATCAAACAATTAGTTAACGACTTAACAAATATTAGAATCAAATGTTAATACATTTGAAACGAAGCTTATAATTAAGTTTAATTGTGTATAATTATATAACTCATCTTACAATAAGTTAATAATAGTATTTTAACCATAGTTTACAAAAGACTAGTAGTTTAGTTTAAATAATTTGCTCATTCATAAATTTAAATGAGAATTCTGTTTGAATAAAATTACAATCAGTTCACAAATTAATAATTAAAACTTTTTTTGATAGTTTTCACTGAGTAAACAAAAATATAGCTAAAAATAACTCTCATTTGATTGAAGAAAATTTAACATTAGATTACGTTTTTTCAAATTGATTAAAAGTATATTTACAAAAAAACTGACTGATAATTAAAGGGGTGGAGTTTATTAAAATTTCTTATTTGTTAATAAATCAAATCTTAGAAGATTTCGTGTGCTCAACACTTCAATCTGATATCAGGGTTAAATATGAACTCACAGTTGGAGTTTTTCAATTTTATTTTAATTCAATTTTCAAAATTAAAAAATCTAATAATATTAGTAATAACTGGAATAAAAATATTGCCCATAAAAATCTAGACATTGAACTTTAGTTTATTTTAATTATTTAATAGATGTTATCTTAGCTTTAATTAAACCCTTACAAATATGGGTTATATTGTAATGCATTGTATTTAATTTCTGACTTTTTTAAATTAATTGTTTCGACCATAAAAATACTACTTTTTTAATTATTATCATCTAATGGGGGTTTAATAGGGGTAAAAACGTGCAAACTTTTGGCGCAGCCGTAATTAAAATGAATTAATTTTATTGTAAATAAGTTAAATAATACAGTATATGAAAATTTATAGGTCAATGCTTTTCAAACCATTATATAGCAAAGCACTATTCAAAATATAATATACACTATATATTAGTACTTTTCTATATAATACTTTAATATTTTTGAGAATATATCTCTCCCTCTCCCTCCCCCCTCTCTCTCTCTCTCTCTCCCTTCTCTGAAAAATTTATAGAATTTTGAATATAAAAATGAAGACCAAATTTATTTAATAAAATCTTTATTTAAAATGTTTGACACAATTAAACCTTATATTCATTAAAAGTTATGAACAAATAGTAAAGTTATTATTGAATGGATTATTGGCCATCACTTATACCTTAATTTATGAAATCACAATTCATGTTAAATGTGATGCATAACAAGTTGTTTAGGAATGCAATTTTAATACTACTCACAATGATTCCCCAATTTATGCCTCATCAGAATCATCAGAATTCATAACAGTTTTCAGTTTACAGAGTAATCCCAGAATAAGTCCTTTCGCGTGTGTTTTAATTAATTTCATAAACACACAACACATTCGCCAAATTTGTGGGGTATATGTGGGGATCTTCTTATCTAAAACTGCAAGCATGCATCATACCTATCAACGTCATTATATAATAGAGTGTATCTATTGTAAAATCCACTCTTCTCTAGGAATACATTAACTTTTTAGAAATTTTAGTTAAAGCTTATAATCAGTTTTGAAACTGTACTCACTTTCAACTCAACTCAAAACTTCTTTGAAGTATTTAAACAAATGATTTAATTATTAACGAAAATATTTTACTACTTTTAAAAGAATTTTCGCTCTTATTCTTAAATCTTTGAGTATTAAAATGTTATCATTTTTTTAAATTTTAATTATTATTACGAAATGTTTTGACAGTCTTTTAATTAATTAATTTTGTGGAAAATTGTTTCAAAATACCAATTTGTTGGAACTGTTTACTGAGTTTCCATAATTGGAACTCATGTAAGAGTTAAAGAAAATTATTACTATTGAAATGTTTACCCAAGAAAAGCAGTGTTGAAATACTAAAATACGTTTAGAGTATTTGTTGCAATTTATTTTGTCAGCCCTTCGTTTCAGGCACTTATAGATGGGTTCTCAGATTCTTTCGCTACCCTAGCATTGACTTTAGATGAAAAAACTTGAGATATCTCGCGTCACAAATGCAGACCCGTAGTCCGATTGCCTACAAAGATTAAAAGGACACACGCTGTGAGTGGTAACTCCAAAAGTGGCCTTCTATGCAAACATGAACGGGAAATAGAGACCCGAAATAAAATAAGGTATACGTATAGCTGACTTAGCTTCAAAGTCAATGCTAACATTCAATGCTAAAACTCATGTGATTTTGTTACTAAAGCCAAAAAAAATTAGAAAAATATCTTATGCTTTAATGCATTAAAACGAGTATAAAATACAAAAATATCTTTTTATGTGAACTATAAGATGTGTGCAAAAGGAAACTTCATTTATAAAATATATTTCCCAAATACTGCTGCTATAATCCACGTATCAAATCATCGATAAGAGACAGTTTGATGTCTCTCATCAATAGGTTTTTGTGTGTCGATGATATTATGTCAGTTACTATACTGTAATATGAAATTGTTGGGCAAAAAAGATTTGTATTTGAGGGCGGCTTTGAATCACAACATTGGCATTTTGGTGATATGGCATCAAAGCGCAGCAGGAATATAGCATACATGAGCCGTTTTCATGCGAGATATCTTATAAACTCATGTCTATAATCTTAACCTGACGGCCACTTCTCAATATAAGCCATCACATACCACAGAAGGAGGTAGAAAGAGGCACATGTCTCACTGTGTTATGCTCTCTCTCCCAAAGTGAATGACGTTTCCTCACTGCAAGTATTTGCCCGCATCAAACACTACACCACTCACTGCTTTAGCTCAAATGTTTCTCAATCTTTTTTTTGCAAAACTGATTATAACCTGAAATCTTCTGCTCTTAAATAAGCGGGACTTGAGTTAGAAAATAAAGGAAAGCAAAATAAGTTACCGTATTATAGCATATAAGTCTTGGACTTAGTTAGACAGTTATAAACTCACTTCTTCTGATTCCTTTGACGGGTACCAAACAAGAAACTATGTCTAAATGGGTCTTTCAAATACGACTTAACGAGATAATGAATGGTATAAACTTTACAACAAAACTATTCGCTATTCACTTCTACACATTCTCTCTATTCCTATCTCTAATTCTATAGTGTTCGCCCGTAGAGTACTAAGTGCTCAGACTCTCGCAATTAAATACATTCTTAATGTGAATAACGTATTCAAATCATTAATTTCTCGAATTAAAAATAATTTTCAAGGATTTTCTCTACGTTAAGGAATTGAATCTAAGATTAACAGTAAAGTTGAAATTAAGATAAATTGTTTAAATGGTTAACTAAACTCGAGTATACCTGTACTCCCATAATAAATGTAATCAATAAATTTTCGAATATGACATCAAAAAAAATATAAATTTTAACTAATCTAATAAATTTAATAATTGTTTTTTTCCATAAAAATCTAATTTCCTGTCATGTCATTTCTGTAACCCCAATTTGCGTGTATGTCTGCGTGTAAACACCGTGACTGTCATACAACGTCTCAACATGTAGTAACCTTTCAGAATAGGTGGCAAACCTATTATTAGTATCAAGAGTTGAGACAATCAAAATGTGTTAAAATCGAAATTATATTTTGATTATTCAATACTAGAATTGGAGTATGTTTTAAAATTTATTCATATTACTACCTGTGTTTACATATTTAAAAGTTTGAGCTTCTAATTGCAATAATTATACGATGATTCAGATAATTATGGATTAAAAAGTTATCTAGTTCAATGCTGACAAACTCAAGAGTCTATGAGAAAACTCGAGTTCGTTTCTCACTATTGTAATCTGTCGTATCAATCACAGGTATGCGAGTCTTTTCTACAGTGCATACAGAGTGGGTTTTTGTTTTTTTCTCGCATATACTTTACACAAAGTACTAAAAAACGGAGTCTTGTTTGCTATGAAAAGAACGCGTTGAACACATTGTGTTAAAATTTGTAGTAAAATTGTCGTGCAATGGGAGGGTAGTACACGTTTGAAAATAAACTGTTCACCGATTATCTTAAATGCTATTCTTGTGTGTGTTAGCGCCCGTATAATTTTAACTTTTATAATATCTACTCATAACAGTGATAAGAGTATACATTCATCTATTTTTCTCTGTTCGTTAGTTTTAGTTCGCTTATACGTGAAATGTCATGGATTTGACTGTTTTTTAACTTAAAAATATATCGCCCAATACTCCTATCATATAAGTTATGGCATCGATAGGATAGACATTAGAGAATGATAGTGTACGTGAGAGCACCTAAATTGGATTCAATGATAGCATTTTCATAGCGTGTTTTCATTATTTCAATAGTGATCCCATGCGGTGTTTGTGTTTTGTTCAAATCCCATTGCGAATAGACAGGTAGTCGTCGTCGGGCAAAATCACTCACAATATTAAGTTCTGCAAACAATAGGAAATTATTTGCAATTACCTGTTCTTAAGATCTAATGGAAATGATATATTGAATCAGAATAAGTGTGTGATTAGAGGTATTCATAGGATTACGAAAACATTCATTTAATATGATAAACAAAATTGCAATTTGCGTAATATTTAGACCACACGGCTATCAGCTTATAAGTTAATGAAAGTAACTTTATATTTATATACTGTATCGCATTACACATTATTAAATGTAAGCATTCATTTTGCATAATCATATTTACCATATTTTCCAATTATTATTCAATAAAAATATGAATAATTTGTTGAAGAAAATTATGTTTTCTTAAAATTTACATTTTATCTGATTTTACATTTTACAACTTTTAAACCATTTGCTCGATTAGGATCATGAGTGAGGATTTAATTAATTGAATTTATCTTAATTAAATAAGTATGCATTGTATATCAAAAAGGGTAATTTCATTGAGTAGTTAACTGATAGTTAACGGTTTAATTTAGTCATTTTTTGTACGAAAAAAACTTATTTTTGAATGTAGTTTATTACAGCTTCGGCTGCTCTCAGCAAATCCAACTTCAATTTATTAAACTTAAGTTAAATATATATTAGGGATAAAATTATCAAATTTTGTTATCTTGTTTATTTTATATATTAGTGGCAAATTGACCTTTTTTAGAGAGCTCTGTCTTATATTTGCTCAACATTTTTCAAGATTATATTTCCTAAAAAATAAATCTAAAGGTAATCAACGTTCAAAAAATTTTAAATCTTATTTTAAAATTTTTATATCGATTTTATAGTTGTTTAAACTCATACAAGTTTTTCCCCTGTTTTTAGCTTTTTTATTAAATTTTATATTAAATAAAAATTATTTTTGTTTTTTAAATATTAATATATTAAAACTCTTTTTACTTCAAAATATTATGATTGAAAAAATAAAGAATAAATAAAAAGATTTAATAAAATAAAATTTTTAATTTTAATTATCATTTTGTTATTATTTGACACAAAAGAAAATTTAATAAATTTAATAAAGTTCTTATATTTAACTCACGAGAAGTATTGGAAATAAATTTTGTTCTATATATACATGTTTTAAAAGCATAATAGGTATACAAAAGTATAGTATTGAATAGAATAATAGCTAAAAATATGAATTCAGCCTTTTGTGGACTTCATAAAACAGGTTAGAGTTTTAACATAATTGTAAAATTAAATAAAACCTAATGAAAAGTACATGAAATACCAATTAAAATATTTATAGAATGCAAATACAAATTTATTTCACTGTAATTACTAATAAGTATTGCTATTAATTAGATAAGAATAAAATATTACGATTGAATTTTAAATGAATTTTTAACAATATGGTAGTAAAAATGTATAATTAAAATTCATAGAAGTGTTTTCTCAGTTAATTGTAAAAAATTATATAAACTGTTCAAATAGCCATCAAAGCCATCAAGAGTTTGAATTAGCAGTATTTGTGATGACATTTTAGCAGCAAAATGTAAAAATGTCTGTAATGTCTGTAATGTCTTTCACAATATGAGGTCATGTTTGAAGCCTGACAACCATCCAGTAAACTCATTCGCGCTCTGTTCGCTTTTGACGATATCTTTTTTGTGCTTCATTATTGCAAATTGCCCAACAAATGCCATACTATATGCTATACTATGCAATACTACTGTGTGCTGTGCTGTGTTAGATGTTATGCAACGCAATGCCGCAGAACCGAATCACGTCTTCAATTTTTCGACTCTTTTATAACTCTATGCACAGCCTTTACTGCCTATTCGTTAGATAGAGAAAAAAAACTAATTCAACACAAAAGTAAAAAAACACAACAAACCGATACCGATACTACTACTGCTACTGAACTAAACCCTAAAGTTTGTGTATACTCGCGAAATGCAAACACAATAAAAAAGGCAAAAAGAAAATTAAGAGATTTATATACGTTTATACGTATGTACTGTATATTAAATTATATTATATTATATATAATAAGATTCTGCGATCGCGGAAATGATACAAAATTGATGAACAATTTTATGATTAACATTATATGACTAAATAAAAAAAGGCAAAAATGGCAGTTAGCAGTAACTCCAGTAATTCTTTTACCAATGCTTCATATCTCTTATTGCGCTTTTTTAGTGTCCATGAGTTTTAATGCCTGTGTGTATGTTATGGCTTATAGTAAATTGTTAGCAACTATTAGCTGGAAAAAGGCTTATCGCACTAATTTCAATGTGAGACAATGTGCGACACTGGGAGACCAGAGACGTGCTCATTAGATGCTATTTTGCTCTTCTCCACATTTAATATGGCAGATATGTGTGTCTGTGCAAGTAGTCCAACAGAATTTCTCCAACAATAATAATTTGTGCCGTGTGTACAGTGTGTGTACAGAGCACTTCATCATATAATAAGCTCTTCATTGCGTTTGCCTCTCACTCAACTAATCCCTGTTTTCTCCATAATACAAACAAAAGGCACAGCAATCATGCGATCAATATAATCCATTATTGTCGAGGTTTGCTCTAAGATTTAGTCATTCCAATGACGAAATGTATAATAGCTGTGAGCAGTGAGGAAATAATGATCGAAAATATCTGAGTGTATACCAGAATAGAGGGCTTAATCTTTTCCGAAGCAATTGTGAAAATATCTTTTTATTTAAATTTGCTTTTTTGCTAACCGTAAAGATAAAAGTATCGATGGCTTAACAATTTGTACGAGTAGTGAATGTTCAATATATCGGTTCACTACTTCTCGCGACCTTTAAATTTCTTCTGTTAGTTAACGTTAGTTAATAAATAAATTCTAAAAATTTTTATAAAAAATAATAAAAAAGAGCCAAAACTTTTGGAGAAATAAAGTCATTTATTTTATCACTTATTTGTGGCGTTTTGTGTGCATTTTTGTCGTCCCAATTATAACATTGACGCTTACGCTTACTTAATATATGAGTTACTATACGTTGCATTAGTGACGCTCAAAACCTTTTTGAATAACTTAAGCCAAGGTCGCATTTATTAAATGTTCACCTGTTTTTTGCTTCTTATTAAAAATTTTAAGAGAAAAAAACTTGATGTTAAGGCCACTGAAAATTTATAAGTGATAAATAAAATGTTTGAGTTATATCAAAACATTTTAGAGCAAAACTAAATTTGAATATTTCTATATAAAACTTAAGAGTTATGATATGCTTTGCCATTGATATAGTGTTCGCTTGTATTAGAATAAAAAGCAAAATATTAAACTTAACTAATGTCAGACAATAAGAAAATTAAAACAAAAAGAAAATTTTATTCTTATGGTAAACAATTTGCTTGTTTGGGGAGATATTACTGGAATTGTTAGTTATAAAACTCCTTAGACATTGTTAGTGTTTAAGAGCAATTTTATTCGGTATAGTTTATCACCTAAAATATGCAAAAAAGTTATTCAATGCAAGTGTTGTGTTTGTTTACACATAGAGCCTGTAGGGCTTTAAACTTTTGATGATGAAATGGTGGCGCATCTATTGGTGAAAACATTGCATTGCATGCATAATGCAAGAGCTAAAAGGCGAGTCTGGCGAATGCATTTTCGCATGATTACGGTTTTTGCGTAACAGTCACTCACTTTTTTCTTCCCTTCATTACCATTTTTACAACATTTTTACAAACATGAAAGACATTCAATAATGTCCTCAATGAAAATTAGACTTATGTTTCACTTTTATATTAAATAAAGTGTTTGCAATTTTTATTTATTTATATTAGCGCTCAATTTTTCCCCTAATTTTTTGTTTCATATATTCATTATGGTTTGATAATTATTAGATAACTTTTTTTTTGAGATCCACATCAATGTAAGTATACTTTAGTCACGATTTTCATCTTTTATTATATGAAAACTTATTTGAAAGAGAGATTACTTTCGAAAAAATGGGAATTTTTCGAAACATATTTTGATATTTTTTAATTTTCTCACTCAATCAGCTGAACCATTGATCTAATCAAATCTTAGAAAAGATTTGTACAAAACTTTTTGGCTTTAAAACAGCTAAAGGTTTGCCCGGAGCACATGTTCATGACTTTTTTACTCCAACAAGTTTTTTTAACCAAAAGTTTAGCCAAAAAGTTTTTGTGTCTTAGCCTTGGAATGGGAGTGCTTTTTGGATTGCTTAATGTTTGGATAAAGTAGGGGACGAAATAACATTATAAAATATATACATTTGTTAGAAACTATAGCTTGTTTGGAAAGTTCCGTTCATATGTTGTGACTGTCACATGTTAAGAGTCAAATATTTTAGATTTACAAAATAAAATTTTAATAATTGAAAAAATTTGTGTAAGTATTAAATGTGAAACAAATTGTGTGCTATAAATAATACATTTTAATTAATGCATTTTTAAATATTAAACAAATCTTATAAATTCCAATAAAAATAAATTTAATTTATAATCTATTTAATAATAATAAATTATTTATAATAAAAACAAAAATAACTGGAAGGTAAGACACTTAAGTTTTCTAATTCAACATTATTTTTTAAATTTAATAAATGTATTTTATTTATATTTATAAGACTGAATAAAAATTAATAAATGATTTTGTTTGTGTGACATTATTTTTAACTTATATTCGTAAATACTTTTACTTAACATAAATAAAGATTTCAATTAATTAATTCTTTTGTTTAGTAATTACTGTGAGATATATTTTGTGTTAATCTGTTTTTATTATAATTCAAGGACATTTAATTTCCTCACTCTATACAACACAGGCAAAGGACTTTTGAAACAAACTGTAGAACAAACATCGTGTAGGAATTCGAGAATAGATATCCTTAGACTACATGTAGGATGAAAGGTATAAGAGCGCACTTTTTAATGGGATCCGACCACAGATTAACTTTGAAATCTAAGCCAATGGAAAAATTTGACCGAAACACTAGAGAGGACAGGTAGTAAAAGCACATATACTGTAAAAAAAACTAGAAGAAGTGGAAAGATTAGTACAGTTTTGTTGAGTTTAGTTTTGATTCATAAAATAATTTATATTACACCTGACTTTAATTAATTTAATTTTTTAGTACTCCCAGAGTTCTATATTGTATTGGAAATCAGTTTCACAATTACTGTCAGAGATAACTGTTTACTGCCATTTATTTATTTTATATCTTCTTCGAGCACACGATAAGAACCAAAACTAAAAGAGAGGCCAATATATCGTGCAGTCCTGTGCTTATATTTTTTTAATTGTAAAGGGAGTGTTATGTTAGCCATTTAGCAAAAAACGAGTGCCTCTTCTGGTATCAGAGTTTTATTAGTAAAACTATTTGAATTGAGGTGAACGGACGCCTCATCTCCTAAACTGTTACAAACACAACACGTGAATACTATTACATAATTTTAAAGCTAATTGAGAGCAAACTCTTAAAATAATATAATTTATTGCGTTATACTAATAGGCAATAAGATATTTAACTCAAAAATAGGTATCAATAAAAATGCATTATAAGTGCTTTATTTATTAATAATAACAACAATGAGTGTATCACATGCCAACACGTTGAGGGCTTTCCGCACGATATCTGCATTCAATATTGCTTATTGTATAAGGAGTTCAATAAAGAAGACAAAAGCCTCAAAAGAAGCTCAAACGGGGAAAAGTCATTGCTATGATTGATCAGACAAGTGCTACAAAGTGAAAGCCAACGCTAACCTGTAACTAATGTAAGTAATACTAGTGCAATGCCAGCTCCAAATCTATACAAAGCCGCTAACCGAGTTACCATAGACTAGCATAGAGAGGCTGACTGGTCCTCATTCGGTTCCAAAGCGTTCTCTTGGGTACAGTTTGTACGGTTTGTTATATTAAATGTTTGAGACGTTTCATTGAATCTCTTACACGTCTCTCTCATAAAAGCGATCCGTCGTCTCTCTCTCCCCCCTATCTCTCGCTCACTTTAGTTTCTCTTTCAGACTCACAAACATAACTTACCGGTATTTATATATATTTTTTGGCATTAGTTTTCATATTCATAGCTATTCAGATGTTTCAAAATTCCTGAGAATATTCTGGAGTAGTGTTGGGGCCAAAGAGTATCACAATCTGTCAGTTAATGCTCGCAAAGTATCGGAATTTTATTGAAATATTGAATTTTACCGTTCCCTCACTCTATTTAATGGCATTGTATGTATTAAACAAAAATTAATAACATTTTCTCTCTCTCTCTCTCTCTCTCTCTCTCTCTCTCTCTCTCTCTCTCAGCCTCTCTTTCATCTGTTTTCTCATTTTTTCATGATTTGGGAGTAAATCCTTTCAAAAAAGAAATATTAATTGAATTTTCATTACATAGGAAGCAATGAAGTAAAAAAGAAGGTCAAAGGGCACAACTCTGAAACTAGTCTTATAAACGCTAAAACATTTTGGGGTCAAATTATAGAATGCATTGAATGAAGTGATACATAACAAGTAAAACCGTGGCTTTAGCTGTATTGCACTGTTTTATGAATGAATTGATGTCGGGCTCATTCTTTGTATGGAGGAGGAAGGGGTCATATAGTGGGCCAAAACGAATTTCCTGCCTCGACTGCTGGCCCTTCCTTAAAAACGTGAGTTTGGACTCGTTTCGCATTTTAAGACTTCTTTTACTTAATGCTAGACTTGAGATTCAGCTAATATTCTAATATTGTTTGCCATTAAAAAACAGTTCGAAGTTCACCTTAAAAGGGATGAGAACTGAGAACCACTTCTTGTAAAACAATCTTAACTAATAAATAAATAAATAATTTAGTGACTCAACCAATTTATAAACTCAATCCCCTTTAGTGGCACACACTATGAGTTCATATAAGAAATACGTAATTAAAAAAAATTAGTATTGACTCAATTTTATTAGTGTTACACACCGTACAAGTGCTCCTCCACCACAACCATTATCTGAGTTTTATTTTGTTTCACATCAAATATGAATCAGCCCTCGAAGTAATGATTTCTTACGAGAGTTTGATTGATATAAATAATCAAAACTTAATTTATTGCCTCATAACTACATATTCTCATATTGTCCCCCACTTTCGAGCCAACAATACATTGAATATTAGTGTTTTGCGTGCAATCAAACAAACTCACAGAACTCACAGAACTCTCATCTTTTTTATTATTATTAATGTATGACACTGTCCTCAAATACATATATTAGAGCACTGATAGTTGTTATACTTTTTGTATCTATTATTCTTATGCCTACATTTTTTTATATTATAGCTATTATGTTGGTTTGGATAACACGCCTCGCATTCTCAGTCCAGCCTTTTTATTACATCGCGCGAAAGGAATAAGTGAAGGAATAAGTGATTATTTTATCGCAATAATCATTAAAACATAAGATTATATTTGTGTCTGTGATTATATAAGAAATGGGAGAATAAAATATTCAATTTATGTTCACATCTGAGTCAAAGTATCGTTGAAAGTGAGGGTAAAAGTAAAATCAATTATAAGACATATCTGCAAATATCTGATGTGAAAAAAATTTAAGGAATGCTTTTCTAAAAGCTTTTTATATCTGAAAAACATTATATAATTGATAATAAATAAGGAAAATAATAAAAATGTAATAAAAAATTAATTAGTAGTGAAATAACTTAATAACTTCCTATACTCTGCTTAAAAACATTTTTTTTATTCATTAGTAAAATTTGCTAAAAGATCATTATTAGGAGAAGTAAAGGTAATCATAACATTGTGAATATGTCGATAATTATAACATTACATTTGTTGTACTCTCTATAATCTTAGCCTCAGATCTGATGCAATCAAAGACATTCTAATGTAGTTCAGTATTCACTAAAGAAATATCAGTACTATTATTATTAACTAATGACTTTCTCATCCCATCTTTACTATACAGAGTAGGTAATTATTAAGCACTCATTAATTTAGAGCCACTGGAAGGTAAAGCATTTCGCAAATTTATTTTCAGATTCTCTTTTTTTCTCTCACTTCCACTCTCTTTCTACTGCTCTGTTTCTCTTTCCCCCTCAGTCTTTCTCTCTCGCTCGCTCTCTCTCTCGCGCTCTCTCTCTCCCTCTCCCTCATAAGCTCTGTTACTTACAATCATTCGGTTCTAATTTTCTCTCTCTCTCTCTCTCTCTCTCTCTCTCTCTGTCTTTCTCTTAATAAAATTACAGTAATAGTAATCGTATTACAAAATAAGGTATTATCTA
>JAQGCF010000123.1:0-13664 GCA_034699405.1 Hermanniella punctulata | reverse complement strand
TACATTTATAAGTAAAAAGTCTGGAATCCTCTGATCTAGTAGTTTAAAGTTTACACTTTACGCTACATTACAATCGCAATAACTTAATTACATTCAACTCTTGCACAAAACATTTGCATTATTTCAAAATTAACAAAATCAAACTTTACAAACATTATTCAATCTCGTGTTCTTCAAGGTTAAAAAAGTGGGGGAAATTGGTTTTATTAAAAAGTCATTATGTGCTGCAAAAATAACTTTTTATCATAATTTATTAAACTCTCATAATTACAGTAAAGATATTAGTAATAATGATAGCGAAATGAGTACAGTATCTTAAGTTTAAAATTATTATACCAACTCTACTCATCCATAAGTATAAAAGTTTAAAATTTTCAATTTAAATAATTTTAAAATTTTAACTCTTATTAATAATATTTTTTTAATCTTTAAAGATATGAGTTTTATTTATTGTTTTACTTAAATTAAATGTAAAATATTTAATAAAATTATTATTATTCAACGGAATTCTATATAAAAAATTATTATTTTATTCACAATTTTACTTTAATTGTAAGTTATATGCAATACAATATATGCAAAGTATTTATTCAGGTTTGATATTTTATATTTAATTTATTATTAAAATTATAACATTTGTAACAAACATTTATTTATAAATAGACGTAATTATATAAATTACTAAAGAGATATAATTCAGAGACTGAAAGACAATTTTTTTGTTGCAGAGTTTTGAACCCATAGTTTTCAGTTCAAAAGCGAGTATGCATTGCATTGCAATTTGCAAATATTAAATTTTCAATAAAATAAATTTACTTTTATTATTGTGTTAATTAATTATTAGTAATAATTTATTACACATTAAGCTGTATTGAAACTAACTGTATGTCAATTCTTTGTGAGCTTTCAATTTATGTTTAAATCTTTTAACTAAAGAAATTGAATGACCTTTGCAATATTCTATTACAGTATATTCTTATACAGAATATATCAGAATGTCTTTACTTTGAAGTTTTATAACAATTTTAGTGTTGAAACCTATTTAATAATAACTGCATAAAAATGCCTACATTTGACATTTGGTGATAGATTTCAATAATACTATAATTTAAAGTCTAATTAATAATAATTATTTGATTCATTTTTACTCAATGTGTTGTATTTAAGAATTTCAACACATTTCTCATCAGATTTTTAATTTAATATATGATATTTCTATCGAATAAATGTAAAAGTTTTCGCTTAAAATCCAAATTTTATATCAAATAAAAATCAATTCTTAAGTTAAGATAATTTGAATGAAACACAAAGTTCTATATAATTCAAAATAATTAATCACTTATTCTATGATTAATAGAAAAATTCAATTCTCTAAGATTTAATGTTTGAAGAGATCTTCTACTCTTCTACTCTTCTACTGCGGGCACAAACAGCTAATTAATCAAATGTATTCATGATTTTCAATTTGATTACACCCTCTGCTAATCTTATGACAGTCATAAATCTAAACTTCTCTAATCTTCTATAAAATAATTCATTCTTTAGGCACTGATTCGGCTAATGATATGTTGGCGTCAAATAAGACGTATTTGTGTTTACTATTTGAATGTTTTTCTCGTAAATTATGTTATTATAAAACTCTTAAAAAAGAGAAGACTTTTCGATTAAAGTCAGTATTTTATAATTAAAATCATAAACTAATACCAAAAGCAATGAATTATCGTTTTTTCACTCAAAACTTGTAAAAGAATAACTTATTACTACTAAGACTAAGGCCGCGCACATACACTCTCATACCAACTAACCTTCAAAAAATACATTCAGACCTTATAATACAACTAAAAAATGACAAAAATATTTCTCTCTTTAATCAATTGAATAAAGAGTTAATTTTGAGAAAAAAATTCAAAACTATTTTAAATTATTTCAATTCTAGAAATTAAGCAAAAAATTCTCGTTTTTAAGCCTTTAATTTTGAGGCAAACAAAATGATTAATCGATTTGTTTTTGGAGAGAAATAAAAGTTCAAAACAAATGAATCGAAAAATATTTTTATTATTTTGGAAATTCTAACGCTTTGAGCGAATTTGAAAAATACTAATATATTCTACTCTTTTGTTAATTGTGTCAAATTTGATATAAAATATACAAAAAAAAATGTTTTCAATAATTTTTAAGTTAAAAATGAATAACAATTCTATTAATAGGTATCAAAATATAAATAATTGACTGAAATTCTTTGCGTTCAGAGCCACGGGTGCCACGCGGGGTCCATACGACACAGGTTGTCGTGCGAGTTGGCCGCCGCTACAAGTGTGGCCACTTTGCTCTCCGGGCCGTCAAAAGTGGCCAAATCTGTCAATCAGTGCAAAAGAATTATTAATTTTTAAAAAAGTTATAAAAAGCAAAATAAGAGTACTTTGAAGTCGTGTCATAATAGCCGCCACCGCTTTGTTGACCACATTGATGAGTGTCTCGCCATCCATTGTCAGCTCACCCGAAGCGTTAGTGTTGGTCACGTCTTCGTGTGTCTGAAAATATTTAAATATTAGGTTTGAGTCAATCACTCGTCAGTTGAGTCGTGACTACCTTCTTATGCCACGTCATGACCTCATCCCTGAGCACTGCCCTCAGGATTGACTGTACTTTGAAATTAGGCGAAACGAAACAACGGGCGGACGCTATCATTGAGGCCGTCAAAGGGCCCGACACTCCCATCCATGAGATCAGTTCAGATATATTATGAGTGAGACGGAAAGGCACGGGTCGGTTGCCGTCCAGTTCACCTGATTTGCAACTCTATTACTACCTATTGATTAATGAGCGAAGGCTTACCTGTGGTGTCGTCGATGTCGAACCTATAATAGGCGACATTCATGAGCCCACTGTCCTGATGTATATACATCATGTCGGGGTTCAGACGAGTCAAGTGAAGCACAAATTCGGCGAAACCCGCCAGAGATAGCTGAAGAGTGAACTGATGGGTAGGAATCTGTCAGTAAAGCATTGCCTTTGAGTTAAACCATTAATGAATACCTGTTTCCTAAATGTCCACAAATCGGTGGCCGACGGGAATGTCTGCGCCGCCCATTCCTTAAGCAAACCGACCGAAATCATAGTCGTCTGAATGTCTTTGAGAATATCCCTCAGCACCTGATGACTCGCCTGCGAACCTCTCGCCTGAACGTTGGCTAACCTATCGTAATACTTGGCTATAGGCGCGTCGTGTTCGGTACCCCTCTTCATGTTTCTCTGTTTGTAGATATCTAACAGTGATATAGAGGTAATGTTGTCCTCCACTAATCGCATCTGAGGACTCACTGCCACAACTCTCGGGACTGTAAAGTTTAGGAATCGTTTTGCGGTCTCTTTTTGTTTACCCAAATAATGGTTTAGAAGTCTTTGGAGTTGAAGTACTCTCTCTTCACGTCTGGCATCGCTAAGACACGAGTCATTCACCACTAAATACGGGTATATTTTGCCGTTATGTCCGCGAATGTATAGCCTTCGGGCGGCGGTATTGTGTTTGCTTACGATCTCAACTCTAGGCATAAATCGCGCGATTCTTACGTAATAATTGCTTTGTTTGGGTAGTAAGAACTCTCCGGGAAGTTCGACGTCTGCCGTTTGTTGCGAGAAATTACTCAATATTTTACACTTTTCTTCGATTAATAGGGATTTCGGCAATAATTTGGTCTTCGCTTCGAGTATTTTAATCCATTTCTTGAGTTTAGTTATAAGATTATGCAATTTCATAGCCCCGGGAGCACTGAAATCAAAGTCAGTGGTGAACTGTCCCTTCATTTTTTGAAACACCGGGTCCTGTGCTGTTGCCTGTGCTCTCTTTGCGAGCGATTCTGAGGCAGCGGTAGCGAAGTTTGGCGCAGAGGCAGAACTCGAGACGTTTTCGATTCCAATACCAAAAGTTGAAACGAGTTTTTTGACAAAATTTAATGTGTTTGGAGTTACCGGTGCTTCCGCCACATTCGTCCTATTCTCAAACGCAACGGCATAGCATTTGGCCAACGCTTGGCGTAATTGACGCAACACTTCTTCGTAACCGTTCTCTCGAAACCAAACCATTTGATCGACGATTCCTTCGAGTGATGACAGAATAGTCGGGTGAAGATCTCTTTGCATATGCATTATGCGAGAGCACCGCCACATGGGTTGCGTAGCTCTGTATTGGGGGTCGGGTAGGTTTGTTTGCTGTGAATACTGAGACGGACTTTGGGTTTGAGTTTGTTGTTGGCCTTCAGTCGTAGTATTGACTGTTTCGGATTGAGATGAAGGGGGAGTACTAGTGTTAGAGGACATCGATTGGGTACTCGCAGACGTAGTGGTAGTTGTTTGAGAGGAAGTGTTTTGGTTTGTGGTGAGTATTGCCATTGTCTTGAGTTTCTCTCTCTGTTCCATCTTTAGAGTCAAATACAATGTTCTGATCGGGAAATAGACTGCCTGTGGGTATACTCTCCCCACTTGACTCACGATATTCATAATGAGTTTCCCCTCGTTTCGCACTAAACAAGTCATGAGTTGTGGTATCCACGGGAGCCAACTGTTGGGCGGAACTCCATTGTTGTATTTGTCGACTGCCTCCGCGAGCGAGAACTTGTCGTCGTCGTAACACAAGAGCCACAAGACTTTCGCTAAATATTTACGCGATTTGCTCTCAATTTGGTGCCGACACGCGTGTAGGTAACACGTGAGCGCAGAAACTCCTACCTCCATTTGTCGCGCTTCCCACCGATCACGAGTAAACATCGAGTCTAAATAGTCGCCCCACAGCGCCCACGCTTTAACAAGTGTGTCGTGCATTTGTGCCGCAGCGCTGAACGCCTTGTTTGCTTCCTCTGACCTTCCTATCTGTGCCAAAAACATACCCTTCAGAGCATAAAACTCTGCAGTCATTTCTTTTTGGAAGTATTTAAGATTTGTTGACTCAATCACTTCCAACCCCTCCTGGAGTTCGTTTTTGCCCATAGTCTGAGACAATTGCAAATAACACTTCACTTGTTGTCGGATTTTTTGGAAGCAATCAACGATCGGAACACTGGGAATGGTATGGATTCTGTTCAATGAATCGAGACATACACTCACGAGATTATGCTTTCGCGCGATTTTTCCGTAATGAATGATAGACTGCGCCGACGCGTGTACTCCAAGCATAGCGTGTGATACCTGTGGGTCAGACTGACCGCTAGCGTTAAGAACAGCGGCAACTGTTTGATTAGTATTGTTGGCGTTATTGATGGCATTATTGGAGTCATAGTGAGACACAATCGCCTGGTAGTGGTGTTGCCTCCACGTGAAAATGTCGCTCCAGTGGGACAAGTCGTCCGCCAATACCGGCAATCGATTTCTCCACGTCTTGACGATAGCCTTCATGTCGTGCAAACTGGAAGTGCGGCCTAAGTTGCCGGGAAGTAACCCCTGATGTATTTGTCCCGCCTCTTGCAGTTCCATTATCTGTTGCGCCGCTTGTAATAGAACAATATGTACCTGAGATACGATATGTGGTAAACGGCGCCACTCTTTGATGCACAGGTTTGTGGACAACTCCACCATTTTGTCGACCATTCCTAAGTTGTGTTCTTCGGTATTGCAAATGGCGTTATAGCCCTTATAGAGCGCCACTTTCCACGCCATCTCTTTCGGGCAGTTGGACTCCACTTGAAATAATGACTCTTTCATGAGAGCCCAGTTGGGAACCCTCCACGCGCTCTCCAACACTAGGAATGGATTCGCGCATCCCTTGGAGTTACCGTAGTCTAACAATAAGTCCCATTGATTTAGTTCTTTAGAGCATCGAATCCAATGTCTTTCCCACAGTCTGTACTCCCCCTGAAGTGCAACGGGCGCTGGATTTGTGTTATAATCATTGCGTGCTTTACTCATTGCCAGTTCGTATCCTCCCTGTGACTGTTCGAAAAAGCCCTGTTGTTCGTAGGCTATACTGATTAAAGTCTCGTTATATTTAGCCCTCTTCTGCCAAAGTCCAGACCAGAGATCCTCTTCTTTGAGCAGTTCATAAATGTCTGCCAACGCGTCCAATGCCTCCTGTGTTTGGGATAACGCGGGAAACGAAACCGATTCGAAGTCATTATCTGATGTCGTCGTCGCGGCTCGGGTTGTCTTAGTCTGTAATGCGTTGACATTCGATGCATTCCCTGCGCCCGCTTTGTCGAACGCGTTCTCTAATAGAAGAGCCGCTCTGTGCCAGAGGTTATGGGATTTGCCCAGATATCGAAGAAGACACGGCCTAATAGTGATTGGAGGCGCACACAGGGCTACGGCCTCCATGAATGTGCCGATAGCACTCGGGTGGTGGTCCTTCTGAACCACATGACTACCGCTACACAAAAACGGAACGATTTCTAGAGATAACAAATTCTGTTGTCTTTCACTCAATATTTTATAAATGCGAGGAAACAGTTGTATCCAAATATGTTGGGCCAGAGAGGTATCCATATGACACAACTGCGCCATTGCGGTCAAGAACGTAATGACACGCGTTTCGCGCAAAGAATCCAAAAATTTTGTTTGTCTTAACAAAATTGATTGCAAGTGTTGTTTAGGATCTAAGGGAGTGCTCGGCCGTCGAACTCCTCCCGCGGCCAAAACACTTGTAGTCAACGGATCGTTAAGATTGATAACAGCCGAACCGCGAGTCTCTTCGGTAGAATTCAACTCAATGTCAACCATCTCTTCGTCCTCCTTATCGGGCGGCGAGACGTCGACGTCCATCAACTCGTGAGTGAGGTTAGCAAAGGTAGCCCTCTCTTGTTGGTCGCCTAAACTAATAACAGACGTAACCGATGGCAAAAGTGCCGCTGGATTTGCGCTCTGTATAGTAACGGTTGGAACTGAAGTAATCATTAAAAGTTCGATACATTGTTTGATCCAAAAGTGTTGTCCAATAGTTTCCCAGTTCTGAGAGCACACGATATACATAAGCCTTTCGTGTAATCTCCTTCTCATACTCGCGTCATAGACTTCGAAGAACTTTGCCCTAATGTGTGGCTGAATACAGCGGAGGCCAGCCATGAACGCGGGCTCCAGTTTGGGCGTCAAATCACTGTTTTTTAGCGTCTCTTCTCTGTAAACAAAATTAATTAATTCGAGAAACAATGCGTTCAGTTCTAAGTCTTCTGGAAATCGTTTCTCAATGTTTTGCATCATTCGCACCAAAAGCAGTGCCTTTTCGCGGAGTATCGGTGCCTGATTTGCACCGAAAGGACCCTTATTTTTAACCCAGTCCTCAACCATTTTAGTGATGGCTTTCATAACCTTAGAATCGGTTGACTTCTCAATCAAACCGACGAGAATTGTCTGAATAAACGCTTTTCGCATCTCTTGTCCCATAACTCCGATCCTATTCTTCACTAAATCCAAACTTAATATAAGCAGTTCTGTTCCCATCGGAGTGTTCAGATCTGTAGGCGTGGGAGGAGTCAAGTGGTCGCGAGCCATCTTCTGCAGCACTCGCATGAATGGAGTGATCAATCGATCGATATAACAGGGATTGTTAACACAGGCAGCCTTTAAGATCATTAATGTGCTGAAGAGAGTGGAGGGCGAGACTGTGGTCGCCTTCTCGTATGTGTTGAGTCCGTCGTGTATTATCTTATTGACAGAAGTGTACAAACTTTCGAGTTCTTCATGTCTTGAGGCAACGTTAGACGTTGTGGGCTCGGGAGGAAAGATATGCATTAAACGGGACAACAAGTTATGCACCGATCGAATGACTTTCGAGTTATTACATGTCATACAGAGAGCTATTCCTCGTTGTAATGGTTTAAAACTCGTCAAAACCACTTCTTTTCGTAGAATTGTTAACAGAAAACACAACAATTCGAGTGCAGTACAGATATTACCATAATTTGGTTGTTGTTGTTCGACAGTCGCCAACAGCTTATCGAACCACTGAAGCCTTAGATCAGAGTTCGGCCAAACTTCAGGTTTGAGAGCGTTTTTCAAAAGATTTACACAACGGCGAGAAAGTAACTCTCCATTGGAGCCGACACTGGTAGCTGTTTCGTTCACGTGACACGCGAGACGTAGTAAGAAATTGACCACTGCGTCCGAATGGATCTTATCTATCGGTTTATTGCTGTCGATAGGCATTGGTTTACCAATACCTGGAACTGATGGCACGGCATTCTGTATGCGCGGACGCGGGGCTACCATTGTTGGACTGTCCACTGCCATAGTTGATGGAGGACTCGCAGACTGGTCTTGTTCTTCACGTATTCTTTGGAACTCCCATCTGATGATGACCTCCACGAGATCGACAGCTATTTTCTTGTGTTCAATCGTCGCGTTTGGAGTAAACCCTAGTCTTTGAACTGAAGTCACCATATGTTGGATCAGATGGTGTCGAACCGGATAATAGACTTTGTAATGCCTGACCAATAGCTGCAACATATGGACCAATTGGGCCAAAGTGTGTCCCTCTTCGACAATAATCTTTTTAGTCCAATGCGTTAACATAGTGTTCCCGTCTTCCATGCGCTGAGGCATCGCTGGCGTCAGTATCTCTAACGCCTGTCTCACAACAGTTCGCGCTTCGACTGCAAATGCTTTGAGTAAACTATGGAATACCTGAAGAACAATGCGTTTATGTATTGCGAATTTGGCGATTATATGCGCTAACAGGAGGTGTCCATGATATTTGGTGGCCGGGTCTACACAGTTCTTGGCCAGAAGACAAGGCCATGCAAAGGTCATGAGTCGCCGCAATTTGTTGCCCTGTCTTTTGTTGGCGGCGTCGTGTATGTGAGGCGACGCCTGTTCTACTAATAGACACGAGAATTGGAGTAAAAGAATTCGAACGGAATCAGACATTCCGAACGGGTTCTCGGGATCTATCACTTTGTTGATGAAGACACTGATGAGATTCTCCTGATTGTCGTGTTCGGGAGCGGGCGGTCCGCCAATCAGTTTCTCCCCCTCTCCTCTTTCGAACGATATCGAAAACGCCGGTACTATCACGTACTGCAATACCTTTGCCTTCAATTCTTGTGGGTATGAAATGTCGTGAAATATCTCAACAAACTTGAAGAACGCCTTTCGCTTCCATTCGATGGTGTAATTACTGGCGACTGTGTTCTCGAGGAAGTCTCGCAAGAAATCGAATTCACATAAATATCTTCCCATAAAAGCGCGCAATAATTGGAACAACAGTTCGATATTACTCGGGTTTTGTTGGAAGTAATTAAGTAAACATTTGGCCAAAAGTTTGGGTTCTTTCCAATGGATGTAATCATTGCAATCATTGCCCACATATTTGCTGTGAAAGTTCTCCGAACTCCACACCTGTTTGAGTGTGTCGACCAACTCCTGGTGTCCGGTCAGCCACTGCTCGTCGTATTTGACAAGAATTGAAGAAATAGATATCGCCTGGAATTGGAGGTTATAAGTGACGGGTACTGTCTTCGTTTGCGGCTGAGGGGATACGGCTACAGCTGGCGCGGGAGTCCCGCCATCCGACGGTTGTTGGGTTGGGCCACCCGGGGATTGCGAGGGCGATGGAGTGGGTGATGGCGTTGGTGTGGGCGCAGGTATTGGTACTCTTTCTTGTATAATAACCGGTCCTTTAGCCATCTTAACGAGTTTGTGGGTGTTTTGGCCTACGATTTGTCGAAATACTTGCCCCGCATCGCCTTTCAATAAAAACTACCGAATATTTCAATTAAAAAATTAATGTTTTATTCATTAAATATATGAATAGATTGTTTGCAAACCTTAACAAATCTATAGATCTGGTCCTCATTGATGTTCCTCTCAATGAACAACAACTCAATCGTATGCGTTGGATATCTTTGTAAAAATTTTCGCAACGGTTCCCTGAGTTTGCTACCCGGCTCTATCATAATTTGCTTTTCAGTCTTGAAAACTATACCTAAAAGTTGTTCAACAAATTTGGCGCTCGCGGAGGAAATCTGCGTAAATGGACTCATATTTAATAAATATTTAACTCTTTATTCATTGAATGAATACCTCATGAAATAGATTTATAATTGCGGCACAAGTTTTCAACTCTTCGTTGTTCTTCTGTCCGTTTCTGAGGGCAAACACAGCTGTTTCTGACCATCTCTTTAAGTGCGCTACCATTTGGTCGCACAGCTTCTCATTGAACACATTGGGGAACAGTTGAGTCATATAACTGATCTTTTGTATTACATTAATATTCAGAGCTCTAAAGTCACCCAAAATGAGTAGAAGTGGTCGAAGGTTTTGGTGAAGAGTATCCATATCTATGGGAACATTACTGATAAACTTCTTCATACACTCGTAACCCGTTTGCTGTAATTCCAGATCCTTTGCATTTAAGGCTTTATTCAAAACAACAAAAATCTTGTTTTGACACTGAGTTATGTAATGACAGGCGGCTAATGCTCTCAGTGCTGACTTCCGGAGTGGCACCAGATTAGTGACGTTCTTATAACAGGCGAGTTTGATAAGTTGGGTGTCCTCAGCGTCGCACAGGGTATACAATTCGGTGAAAAACACTTTGTGCTCCTGAATAGTGATATCTATAGTGAAGAGTCGCGGCTCTAAAGTCGTGCAAAACGTATTGCCATCCATGAGACCTATCTGTGCGTTAACCGGTTGGTGACGCAGTAAATGCTTTTTGGGAGGTATCATATCAGCCAATATGTCTTTGTGGGGTTCCATTATTTCAGTCACACTTTTTTCACTAACTTTTGCCAATACTTGGAGCGAATGCATTGCCTGTTCTCTAACGCATGTATTTGGAGACGTCACTTGACGTACCAGTTCTTGAGTCACTTCATGTAAGGATTTTCGCTGCGCTTCAATTAAGTCATTATTGGTTCCATCGACAACAATGGGTGCCCCGCAATAGGTGAGCATCTTTTCGAGGTTGGCTTTGGCCATATCGACGGCACCACTCGATACCTCTCCGGTCAGATCCATCATTACAAACAGTAAGGCTTTTAATAAGAGGTATTGGTGTCCGAAAACCCATTTAAGAGTCATTTTCTCGAATAGGAATTTAATAGCAATACAACCGCCGAGTTTTGCATACCAGGCCCTGTCGTAGCACAGAGAGCACATTCTTTCAACGAGATATTCACAGAGAGGCAGTTGACACGCGCGCTCTTTACTACCCAACACTGCAACGGCTGTATCTAATATGAATATTAGAGCCCAATGGCCAGGTTTGCAGAGCTCCTTCTCTTCGTGACCCATTATGGCCGCCACTGCGTCGATGAACACCAACGGATCCATTCCTTGCAGTTTATGCTGACGACCGCCTAAATTAATTGGTCCGCACTGTTGACTAATGGCTACCAAAGTGTAATGTCTGACAATAGAGACCATAAACGGGAGCACAACTTGCCGTAACTCTTTGATGGCAACGGCCACAAACATACCCGTGAGAGCCATTTCGTGCACTTTCCTGAGCTCATTGTCCGTACACTTATAGAACGGGCCCTGAATTGCGTTAATGTCAGTCAAAGTAAAGCTCTGGTGAGTGAAGAAGTGTTGGATTCTATACTTTTCGTCGTCTCCCTGTTGTTGCTGTATATGCGCCGCTAAAAACCCTTTAATCACTTCCCAACACTGCTTTCTATAGAAGGGGTCAGTACTCGAAGATTTGAGTGCATTAAATGCGGTTTCGATGACTCTATCGATCGGCAAATTAATGGCCGTTCGGTGTTCTTGAAATAAGACCACAATTGTAGAGCCGTTAGTATTAAAACTCTCTCTGTTTTCATTGAATTCCAGTTTTTGTGGTTCTGTCATCATTTTTCTGTTCCCTCCGCCAAACTTACCCAACACTCGAAACGAGACCTGAGATATATTGTCGGCCGGATTTCTTAATGTCCTCCATAGCGCTTGCATTAGTTCTGCTCTCACGGGTTGAATGTGTTCGTAGAGGAAGTCTGGCTGAAGATTGTCGACACAGAGCTCTAGTGTTCGCAATCCTTGACTCACCAGTGTTTGAGAACCGTTCAGAGCAGATACTAACGGGTCCATTAACATAGGGAGGTATGGCAACAAACTGCTCAGTCTTACCGGTACTGTCAAACAAAGCTCAACGAATAGATCTTTCATATGTTGTTTATGTAAACCGCTTTGAAGACTATTGAGTCCCTGAAGAAGACTCGGAAGAAGTGGCAAAAACTCCTGATAGAGGAGATCATGACTTCCGCCACCGATTGAACGAAACAAAGCTCTTAATAACAGAAAGTAATTATAGGGCTCTTTGGCTGTCAATGCGAGTTCCATAGACCTGTTGACAATGCTGTGGAGGTGGGGTTTAAGCATCTGTTCGTTTTCGGCGGCAAACAAAGACACCGAACCGAAGACCAGTTTAAACAGTTTTAAATAGAGATTCGATTTCTCCATATTAGAGCCCATCTCTTCCATCCTTTCGAGTAAGTATTCGACGAGAATTGTGGCAAAAATGGGTGACGTCTGAGGATTAGCCAAAAACGAATTGGCGACGATCTGAAGCGCGTAATTCGAATTAATTCTTTCGACGACGTAATCAATCATTGAAGCGAACACTTCGTTAAACGTTTGCGGATTCATAGTAGTGAACACACCCGCGAAGTGTTCCAAAACCTCTTTTTCTTCCTTTGAGCGCACGGTTTGCATAACTGGTGGCCGAATTGCCGACTGATTAATTCCGACGGCTGGTGTAGCGGCGGGAACGGGATTACCAGTCAATGAATAGATGTCTAGCGCTTGCATCGCATACTTCACTAATCGAATGAAAACAATGGTTTCCTTTGGATAAAATTGTTTGACAGTTGGTGTCGGCTGTTGTAATGGTTCGCCCGGCAGTTTCAGAGGGGGAATACCCCACGTTATTGTCTTAACTCCACAAACTAATGTCTTAACTAAACTCCGGCAATCAGTGACTGAGTAGTTAACGGCGGGAGAGCTCGGAAACCCGAACTTCGGTTTATCGTCTTTGGCTGAAACGTCTCCAATACCGGAGGAAAAACTCCCGAACTTGAAATCATCCGACTTATTCAAGTCAAGAGTCTGATTAGGTTGCGGTGGGGTTTGTACAACACTTGGTTTAGATTTTTGGATAAGTGCCGGTAATTGAAGGGTAGATATGTTTCGGAATTTGATGACAAACACCTCAAGCATTCGCATCAGTAAATCGCGTGCATTAATGCTCTCCTGTTCTGATTTGGTTCGAATACATTCGACTAAATTAAGTAATAGTTTACACGACATCGTCTGAATGGACGTCGGGAGTGACTCGTCGTGAACGTTCTTAGAGAACACATTCACAGCCGCAGCCAAGTCTTTAAGTGGTAAATGGTTGCGAATGTGGTGCACCAGATCAGCGACTGTACTATACGCCAGTGGACGCAGTGAGTCATAGGCGGTCCAACCGTTACCAATCAATGTGTTCTCTTCAAAGAGTTGTTCGATATGTCCGACAAAATCTAAACCAAACAAAATGTAAACATTTTTTACACAATTTTAGTATTTATTGAAATATTTTAATTACTAATTCGCAAATCAGTGGCCAATATATGTCGTGCGGCAATCAGTAGCTCTTTTCTAAGATGCGCCACTTCTTGAGGACAATACGTAAGCAAACCTAACATTCCCCGCGCGAGTTGAGTGGAGTGCGATTTTACGATTTCCTAAACAATTGTTTTAAA
>JAQGCF010000122.1:0-13677 GCA_034699405.1 Hermanniella punctulata | reverse complement strand
GATTTCATTTTTGGCCAATATTTGAGTGCAAACATTGATTTGTAAACACTTTTAATAATTGTGACAAAAGTTCATTATTATGTGAGTCAACATTGACAACAATTAGAGTAATTGGCAATAATTTAATTAATTAAATACTTTATTAATTTGATTGAGTTTGAGATTCACTTAACTAGTCATTAGAGGTCGCTATTAGTGCTATTCATAGGTTGAATGACTATTCAATATTTGATTGGTTTAGACAGAGTTTGAGGCAATGATAACATACTGTAAATTATTATTAATACAGTAATGGAAGGCATTCATAGCATTGATTGCATTGAATGCATTAATTGCTTAATCTTATCAATTAATTTACGAACGAATATGTCTTCAATTAATTATTTTGTTTGACAAACAATTCATTCAAAATGAATTCATTATACAAGTAGTCCAACAATGAAGAGGTCGACCAAAGCCTCGATTGGAAAACACGATATCAATCGTGTCTACAGGTATTCAAAAATTGCTAATAAATTGGTTTTCATTGATTTAAAAATTTAATAGTTTTAAACATTCACTCATTTTATGGGTTTTGTGTTCTCTTTAAATATGGATTTAATTATTTATCAGTAATTTTCACATTTACTCATTATTTGTTAATTAAATTTGTTTAACATTTATTTATTACGTTTTTTACATTGGATTCCATTAAAACATTATTTATTATTAATATATTTATTATATTTAGTAATTGAATGTTAGTTTAAGTGAAGATTATTGATATTATTTATGTGTTTAATAAGTATTGATTTTTTCTCAAAACAGAGATGTGATCGAAATCTCGAAGGATTTGGAGTTTGCTATGTCTGAGACAAACTCATTGAAGAATGTCTTCACAGATGTTTCCATCAATAATAGGAACCGTTTGAGAGAGTTATGCGAATCGATTATATTTTTATCTCCCGTTCAGTTCGGGAGGAAAGCAGAAGATTTTCTTTGGAAGCGTTGTTACCACGACTTAATGCAATTCTATAAAAGATATAAAAAGGTTTGCATTTGTTTAAGTTATTATATATTTATGTAATTATTGTTTGTGTTGGCAGCGAATGTCATCTTCAGAAGTGGTGTTATTGCAGATCAATCTGACCGCAGGATTCGGACAATACTATAGTTTGCTTTTAGGCGTTTCAAAGCATTTCTCAATTAGTCTCCAGAAGTTAATGCCTTATATCTCCGCCGATAAAAGTATTGATGAATTCAACCATTTGAGCCAACCATCCAGTGATGAAGTAAACAATTGGGCCAAAAATGCTGTCCATCGCATTCTCATATGTATGGGAGACTTAGCTCGTTATCTCTTCGATCTTCAAGTCAATGGCTATCGGGAACTCGCCGTCAGGTTCTATGACTCGGCTCTCATTTGGAATCCCGGCATTGGAATGCCTTTCAATCAATTGGGAACACTTTCGGAGTCCAATAACTACGGATTAGATTCTGTTTATTACTACATGAGATGGTATTCGTATTAAATATTCTAAATGTTTGTCATATTTTCTAAACTATTTTCATGTGTTATATAGTCTGACGTGTGATAAGCCCTTCGAAGGCGCGGAAAACAATTTAAAACGAATTTTTGAGAACAATGAAAAACAATTGACTCAATTGGAAGTCGACAACGATTCAGAAATGAGTTATAAAGTGATGAAGCGATCGATTTTGCTTTTCTTGAGTTTATCCAATGAATATTGGTTTAAGAAGTCATCCGATAATCAGTTCAACAAAAATGTTTTGCCGCTTCTACAAGAAGTTCTTCAGGCATTTAAATGTTCGTTTGGTTTAAAACCAAAGATAACTACAGAAAATTTTCCCACTTTTATGACTCCAATTATCACCTTTGAAGTAGCGGTGATTACTCTAATGATTGCCAATCGTATACAAGATATTGAAATATCCAAAAGTGGTTCCGTTGCAAATCAAATGATTTCTTTGATTTTAACGTTTTCTATCAATTATATGATGTCTTCTGTTGTCTCAAGTCATCAAAATTTGAAGAATAAATTAGGTTTAGATCCGTTTAAATTGAACGGCACATCGAATCTGAGTCCGGGATTGTCTAAAGAGAATACACCCGATTTGTCTCCTCGTCGGGCACTTTCACGTCTACGTAGACGTAAGGCTGCCATTAATTATGACGACAAGAATGCTTTGAGTTTAGACGACGACGACTCAGAACTAAGCGAATTGGAAGAAACGGCTTTGAGTACTATCGATGCGCTTGAAATAGGCTCAGATTTAAGTGAGTCCAATGATGGAAGCGATTCCGATAATTTGGACATTACTATCATTAGTAGCGATGACGACAACTCTGTCCACAATAAAACAATTGAAGTCTCAAATTTTGATACTTCTCTATTGCCAGCAGAGGATGTACTCAATTATATACTAAACGAGAGTTATTTACCAACAATTAAGTTGTATTGCGATTGGTTTCGATCGAATCCTAATATCTTATCAATGCTTTCGAGTCAACTGCAGCCATATTTTGAAGACTTTATTAATTTTATCAATACTTTGCTGAATATCGAACAAAAAGTTTTGCAATTTTTCCCCAATTTATCGGAATTCAAATGCTTTGGACTGAATTGGAGTCAAAAATATCCGTTGGCTTCAGATCTTAGCCTTTCAAACATGAAATGCTTGAACTCTGCGTTTAATAGCATTTCGTTCGACAGTCAAAGAATATTAAATAATTGCGAAAAAGGATTTATTTGCATCGAATCGATAATAGCTTTCACTCATTTTCTTACTGATGCTAATCATTGTCCAAACGTGTATGGAATCGCTTACGACACGAACGAAAAGCGGTTCTTATTTAATGGTTACTCAAATGGAACTCATCTTAATTTCTATGAGACAAATATGTGGTCCGAAAACAATTCAATATTTGTTTCAAAAAGCGCTCAAACTATGAATAATATTGAAAATGAGAATACATTCAATGAGAACGTTGACGAACCCAATCGACAAAAGAAGTTTATGCGAAATATGGCTCATCTTTGGCTTAAAGTGAGATTAAAATTATTTTTATGAATTTTAAATTATTTTTAAACAATTTGTTTTAATTTAGGCCGAAGTGAATCAACTCGAAAAAGACGTTAGTTTTTCGCCCCAATTGCCGCCGTATATGCTTTTAGATGCGAGTACTTATTGCGAACATTTAGATTTTGTCAAAGACTTGACTGCGTCCAAAAGATTTATTATTGTTGTGCCTAAAATTGGTAATACATTCCATCAATGATTAAAATACATTTTGTTTTTCCAATGAAGTAATTCTTATTAAACTTTATTTAGTGTTGTCTTCTTTGGATCAATTGAAGAAAACGAGTGTTAATGCGAGAGAAGCTATTCGTTGGCTCGAAGAAGAGCTACAGCGGGGAAATAGAGTCATCAAATATCCGAAAGATTACGAAAAACTCAATTTATCTCCGATTAAGTATCCAAAGCGAAAAGACAAGGAAGCGTTTGATTACTACGAATTGCTTGAATATTGCAATTATTTGAATAAAAACACGAAAACGGGAGACAGAAAACTAGTGTACGGAATGCCTATGGTTTCACTTTTGACACATTCATTCAATAAATGGCCCGCAAATGCCGAAGCAGTCGCTAAGACTTCCGGTTTGTTTTGTTTATTGTAATAATTTATTACTAAACGAACATTTATTTTAACAATAGGTATTCACGTGGAGACCGTTAACTCATTTTTGCCTAAATGGCAAAACTCAGTCAAAGCTATTACTTGAAAAGTGAGGAAATTGTAAAATGGATTCAAAAATTTTAACGAAACGACGACAACATAATCGAGTTTTCATAAGTGATTCGACTTTTATCAGCAAATGTGGTAAAAGTAATCACTAAAACGATTGCACAACGATTTCATAAAAGTTACTGCAGTTCGAGATTAATAAACAAAATAATCGCTGACTTATTGGGCAAATCTCATCGCTATTTACGACAAAAATAATATCTGTTTGAAATCAGATAATCTAATTATAATTAATATTTGTGTCAATTGATTCTTATGTAAGTCTTTTATCTCTTCTATTATTTCGATTGAGTTCTTATCAAATAAAATGAATTTTTGTTTTAACAAAACAACTCATCATTGAATTGTTGAGAAGATAACAATAACTACAGAGCAGGAGATCAGAGAACAGCAATTTTTAATAACTTTAGGCTATTTTACTTCTCATTCAATGAAGTGAATTCAATGCTTTCACTTGTGATAAAGATTTACATTTAATGATTGAATTAATGAGGTTTAGTAGTACTTAAAAGTCAGCCAAATCACAACTTATTGTAACTCATTCGCGATTTTGAAACAAAGATTGTTCACTAAATGATCGATATTTACAGTTAATTAACACTGTTTTGATGATTCTATGGTTAGATATAATTACATCGATTAAGATATTGATATCATATGTAATCAAAACTTTTTTGAGTCCAACACTTGTGGACTAAAAAGTTATTCAATTTTTATTTTTCAAATCAAAAACTACTGTAGTTTTAAAAATGTTTTTCCTCATAAAACTGATATTAATTTTGATAAATATTTAAGATTTTCAGAAAATTTTATTTAGTTTTTTAAAACTTTATGTTACCTCTGCTCCGGCATATATTGTCGCATATTTTATATTAAGTGCTGTCATTCAGCGGTAAGTCTTGTCAAAGATTGGTTTGTACTAAATTAATATCTATTATGCGGAGTATCCTTACATTCGCTCATTTACTACTAATTCATTAAATGTTTGGTTTTCTAATATACAAAAATTCTATATATTGTCTAAAATGAGTAAAAGACTAAATTTATGTAATATTAAAATGCATTGTTTACCAGTACTTCCATGTGATGATCATTGATAATCAAATAATACCATAGTTTGCTTCGTCTGTGGTTAGAAATTGTACCTATTTTTGAAATAACTTTAATTGATTGAAATGAGTTGACTTCAATGATTCTTACATTTGAGGATATAATGCAAAATGAAGTAAATTCCATACAAACCAATCTTTGATAACCTTTACTGTTCCTGAGTTACAGGAGTTAATAAATTATAAGAATATTTGATAACTTTGCGAACAAACCAATGTATGGTTTTATCCAATATAATGATTATTATTATTATTTTATATGAAATTATAAAAGTCATCATTTTTTTAAATATTTAAAAATTAATCATTCATTTGGTTGTCATTAATTTTTTCCCCTTAAAAAGGTATCATTTTTTATATAACTTTAAAAAACTCATTCGATTAGCAAATTATAATTTAGTGATTGAATACAAAATTACAAATAATTGAGTTCAGTTGAGAATCCCCTCTCTCTCTATAATACCCTTATATTGTGAACTTGTTTTAATTATTTGCATGAATTTTCAGTTTTTCTTTTTTGTTGTCGTATTTTTGTTGCGAAAATTGAGGTGAAAAACAAAAATTTGATAATAATTTTTCATTCGTTATAATTCAATGTCTTTTTTATGGTTTGAATTATAAATATAAATAAATATTCTCTGAACTGATAAGTTTGCGAATAAAAATGAAAATAAGAAACAGATTATACATTAGAACAAGTTTTGTTATATTTATCATTTATATTACTTTATTATTATAATTAGTTCATGTGTTTCCTATCGATTATATTGTATTCATTAAACTTTTTTATCTCTTTTTTAAATCAATTAATAAGTGAGAAATTTGAAAATTGCATTAAAAACAGTTTTTTTTCATTAATTCGTTTTATTGATTGTTATTTCATATAATTATATGCTTTATATATAAAGCGAGTAAAGTATGAGTTGTGGAGAAGTTCTTCAAATAATAAGATAATTAAAGTTTTAAATACGAAATGATTGAAAACAATTAGAATTGGTTTTAAAATGAGTTTTGTATTCAATTTGAGAGTTTGAGAGCGCATATAAGTTGGGTTTGTGTCTAACATTTGGCACATTTCTCCTGACATTTGCAATTATGTCGCTATAAAATTGCATTTATGTGATAATTGAGGGTTTCTTTTGAGAAAAGTCATCTCGAATTGGTTGCAGTGTTGGTAGTGTTCGCAGTGTTCGATTCGTTTCCTTGACTACCTTTTTAATGCACTGGAGATTTGTGTGAGAGAGACACAGTTGTAATAAGTTTCACTTTGATCTCTTAACAAACACTTCCATTGCTCAAAATCAGTGATGCGAATGCAATCCACACATAATCGAACCCTACTGTGAGTGTGTGTCCCAAATGTTCTCAATAGATCTAATGGGATTAGTCTAAAGAGGCCTCCAATAGGCCAAAGAGTCCTGCAGTCCATACATACATAGATTTAGCAATTGTTTCGGGGATAAGATCTTCGATCGAAAATAAATTAAAATAAAATGATTTATAACTTATTTTCATTATTTGTTGTCTTTTGAGGAATAAAAATGTCTTTAATTTAAGTTTAATAAAAATATTTACTAATAGACAGACATTAGTGCTCTAATCAAACCATAAACTATTTTACTATTATTTATTATATGTGCAAACATTTAGGTTAGCGGTATCTCAACTCAATTCTTTCATCATTTCTTTCTAACTGTATTAGCACTGCTCTACTCGTGTAAACTTACAGTAGTGTACATTATAAGTACATTAGTATAAAAAAGAGAAATGAAATGACAAAAAATTCACTTCCATTGCTATAACCACTAAACTAGACTTGCGATCAATCGTTTCACAGCAAACTAATGTAACAGTAATGCACAGCAGAGTCACTACTCTGTACACTGCTCTACAGTACTCTTACAGACAGCACAGTAAGTACACCTCAATCTAAGATTGTCTCATTGGTTTGGCATATCGTATGTGTGATCTCTTCATCATTCCTCTGCCTATGCTCTCCATGTCTTCCACTTTGTAAGGTTTGTTGTACTCCTAGTGCTGTAGAGAAAGAGAGAGAGAGTATTGTGCAGTATTGATGAGTTGATCGTAATTTGGATTTGGTTTTTGGTTCTCATTTAGGCAAAAGTGGTCGACAGTCGACAGTTCTAGTGTTGGGTTCAATACATTGAATATATAGTACACTAAATGAAAACATGACATTACAATAGAACTAAAGGACTAAAGAGTGAATGCGTTGAATGGAAGCCACACATGTTTTTTGGTGGTAAATGTAATTATAGTCACGCACTGAAAGACCATATTTTTAATTATTAACTTTTATGTTAAACTCATTTGAATTCTGTTCGTCTTTTGGGAAACAGTGAACTCAATGACCATTTTTTGTGATAATGTTTCAAATGTTCATAAGTTAGTGGTATTACTATTCCTGTGATACAACTATTTGAGTAAATCGTTAGCACAGCTCTAGTATTCATGTCATAGCTATGGCTTATTTTACTTTCTTTTCGCATCGCTGTACACATCCGAACGATATCTCATAGAAGCACACAATCCATACAATCCGTACACACTTTAGTGTATTATATATTTATAAACATAACTACACATACTCTGGACGTGCAAACTATGCACAAATGTCTGCACAAAAGTTTGTTTTTATCATCTCATGTCTCCTAAAAAATGTTTAAGTCCTCCCTTTATTGACAATACACAGAGTGATGAACGCCCAGCACTGATGCTATCATATACTCATCATAATTCGTGACCCATGTATTGGTAAAGAGAGTGTTAGTCTATAGCAGTAGAGACAGTGCACTACTTTCTGTTGGCATTACATACTCTTTCGCTCTTTCAATCTCAATCTCCTCTCCGCTCTCTTTCTTTGCCTCCCTCTCCCACTATCTGACACTTTCAACTAATTTCGCATTAGAAGAGGGGGGCCTTTCACTGATCTTAATTTTGTATATGTGCTCTCTTTCTCAGTCACATTCTCTTCGAGTCTGATATACTAGTTTCACACATACAGAGTGACTGTACTCTCTCGTTCTTTCTCTCTCTCCCTCTCTCCCTACTCTCTAAGCTCTGTGCTCACTGTCTACACTCTGTGCACTCTCTATACTCTCCCTCTCAGTGTGTGTTTATTTTGATTACTCCGCTTTATAGCGAAGAGGTTTTTATAACAAGCGATGCATTCTATAGATTGAAGAACTGATAGTTTTGCCAAATGAGTATTAGAGCCTTACATACATTGCACATACATTGCCATACATTGCATGTTATAATGAGCCTAAGGCTAAACAAAAAGAGAAAGAGAAAGCACAGAAAGCCTCTTATATACGTATGGATGATATTATTAAGAGCCCAAAGCATAGCACTCACTATAATCTTCGCGTATTTACCCCCCAATTCCTACCCCTCTATCCATATATCGTGAAGAAAACGAAAACACAAGAAATGACTGAGAGCTCAACGAAAGAGGGTCTGAGCGATACCTCAAATCCAGCCCCAGTTCTCTTAAGATCAAACCTTACATAACATTTGTCCAACACATCCAACACATACTGAAGTACTCATCAAATACACAACGCCTTTGAATGGCATCAATAGTTTGCAAACGCGTAGAGATGTTCGCCATTTGTTATACGTTTTGTTCACTTCTTCGAAACTTTTCAAACAATTGCAATGAATGGCAACGAATGGGAATCGACTTATTATACTTAATATCATATCTTTTCCTACATTTACATTAATGACAACTAATTTGATGACTATTTTTTGCTTCTCTTTTAATGATATTTTTGCGCTAAAAAAGTTTATTTCTTAAGACTTAAGTAATTTAGTGCTGAAATACAATACAATATTTAATGGGAGACAAACCAAACAATTGTTATAAGAGCTAAAAATTAAGATATATTGGGGTTATATTAATTGTTTTGATAATTGCCATAATTGAAGCATTAATAATGTTATTTGTTTGCAGACAACAAATCATTAATTAATTATTTCAAAACAGTTTCAATGCTTTCAATGCTTGCAATGCTTTCATACTCTGTAGTTCGCAATGCTTTCAATGCTCGCAATGCTTCCAATGCACTCAATGGCTAAACAATTGATGCAAGGATTGGGTGCAAACTCTAATCAAAGCAAAGGTAAACCAACTCAAGACTAACATCTGATGGCATTGAAAAGGCATAAAAACGGAATGTAATGTCCGATCGGTGAACAGATCTAAAACTGTTGGAATTGAACTGATCTCAGGCCAGAAGTATTGGATATGCGAAACATGAAGTGAAGTGACGGAGAACTCAAGTGACGGTGACTTTGATTCATTGCTTTCACTACACTCTAGTGGGAGGTCTCCCAGCATAAGGTTGCCAACGATTGGCTGCTTTTCACTCGAGTCACGTTACCCATACACGTGATGCCATCACTAAATACAGTGTTGTAAGTCTCAACTCTATTGCCAACATTGTGAGCACATCTCCACAACTTTACTCCACGTCTGTTACCGAAGGTTTTGTGAACTGACAAAAGATTCTTTGCTGATGAGAATGTCAGAGAATGTCTTGTTTTTTGTTTGACTTTTTTGATCGTATTTTCGTTTTTAGTGATTCTCTTAACTCTAAATTTTAGTGATTCGGACAAAACTCATAACAATTATGTATAACTCAAGACATCCGGTATGAATACTTTCATTACTTACTACTTGTACTCTACTATTGTATCTATTGATTATTGATATACCACTCATACCAGTAGTGACCACTTTATCGGTTTATAATTAATTGAATCCAAAATAAGTGTACATTTGTGGTAGTGTTAGTGCTTTGACAACATCTCCGAGTTATCGGTAAATATATAATGTGTGGGGTTTTGGTTGACCTGAAGACAAACCCCACTCACTCTCAATGTATACTCATATCAATTGATTTGAACCAAAAGGTCATATTTGACCCAATTCTACCGATGCGTCCAAAATGTCTTTGAATACAAAGTTTGGATTAAATGAAAATAATGTCCAAATATTTGTTGTCAAACGCCGACCATATTTGCAGACCCCCACTCATCCCAACTCATTTACTCCCGGGTCAAATCAAAGTGCTCTATCATTTTAATTATGACTCCTTTGATATTTAAGTATTTATTTATTTTATACAAACTTTTTATTAATATATTATATAATAAAACAAAGTATTGAATGATTTAATGGAAACACGAGATAATGTCGATCATGAGGTCTAAGCCATAGACCGGACCTTTTATTAAATATAATAGTGTTGTCCTTATCATCCAATAGACTGGAATAACTAAAATCTTTAACATCCGATATGTTGAGAGATTTTGTAGAAAGTTTTGCTTCATTTACTGCTTTTTATGTGAACACAAATTTTTTAAATCTCCAAAAAGTTTAGAAGTAAACAAACGCATGCAATGGTATAACAAGTTATGGTTTTCTTCAGTACAATAATAATATATTATAACCCAAACTGATAGTATTAAAGATCATAAGCCCTGAGGATCAGTAGTTATTAACACGTTTTAATTTACATAAAAGTTTGAAAACTTTGCAAATCTTTCAGACGTTTTATAAAATTAATTGAATAATAGATTTTTGATAAAAAAATACTTTTTCTCAATTCAAAAATAACTGAAAGACCGGTCTTTGCAAAGTGTGTAACACTTCAATTCACACCCCTTTATAGTGTTTTGTTGTATTTATTACCTGAATATAATTTAAATGCATTCTTTATGACCGCATTTGTCTACTTTCACCTCTTGGCAAAACTCTACGGTATTGTTGCTCGTTCTGCCTTCCGAGCAGGACTTACTGTGCTTATTGTAAATTTACTACAATATTGTTCAGTTTGTAAACTTATACTCTAGTGCTGCCATCAACTCTTCGCTTCCTATCAGTTCCATTATGTTCAAAGTTATATACAGTACAGTTTATTGTTTATAAGCGAGTTAATACTTATAGGTGTCACCACTATTATTAGTATCTGTTAATAACCGCATACACCGCGTGTATTTTAATACCGCTTAAACGATAAATAATTATAACCAGAAAGCGCAAAAAATAGCTGAATTTGTATCTCCTGTCAAATTAGTTAAAAATTACGTCTATTTATATTTTTAAAAAATTTACAAAAGTTTAAGTTTTAAAAATAAATTATAAAAATATATGTAACTCTTTTAATTAATATTATAATACGTTTCATTAAACAGTATTACAATATTTAATTACATTTAATTTTTAACTGATTTGATTGGATTTACAAATTGGGCTATTTTTGCGTTCTCTGATTATAACTCTTAAATCAAATTCGTTTGAAATAGTCTTAAATTCCAAATAAATGAATTAAAGTAATGAAACAAATAAATTGTGTGGAAATTATTTTTGTAATTTATTCCGTATAACTCAGATAACTATTTTCAAATAAGTTCAAAGTAAAGCATATTAATTGAAAAAATGATAGCAATATCTAAGATTCTTAATACTGAGATTAAATAGATTTATGAAAATAACACAATTTTCGAATTTTTGTTTTATTTATCACCGAAGAGACAGTTTATTGGGAATAAACAGCACAATCTTGTTATAAGGAACACATTATTCAAGGGTTTTATATATGAAGTGCAATAATAAAATAAAGAATTTTTATCAAGCAACACAGTAGTATTTACTCTACCAATGACTTGTATACCAATTAATATAATTCTGTATATAATATAAACCACAAATAAACCTCTTCGTAAAAATTGAATAATGGGGTCAATAATTGGTCTCTGTGTAGAAATATACATAATATATTATGAAATGGTACCTGTGCAATTGTACCATATAATTAAGCTTATCCATACCATCTTATAATAAGTTCTCATTTTATCGATAATAAAATTAATTCGTAATATTAATACTATAAAACTTTTTGATTGGAATTTCTCTATTTTATTATATTTGGATTATATTGTTATTAATTGATAAAAATTATAAATTAAAGCAGTCTATAAAAATCAAATATTTGCCACTTTAATCACTGCTATATATTATTGTATTACATAATTATATAGCTCTAATTTACAGCTACAACATATAGAAATTGAAGCACATTTTGTCTAATTCTTCCTCCTATTTCTTCAGATATATAAGTCAGATATAAGGTATAGTCAACCTTTGGCTATATAGCACATTAAAATATTTGTTTTTTATTTTATTTGTCTTAACTTGAAATTAAACAAACAAAAAATCAGTTTTTAAATTAAACTAACATTTATGTGCTATAAAGTCTACCTGTACTCTTCCCTAATTGATTGCATTCAGTATATATAAATTACAGAGTGAATGCATTACGTGGAAGATTGTGTTAACTATTTTCTCAATTTAAGGGAATGCTGGGAAAAACTGTAAACTTTAAGATTCAAAATTATCGCCCAAATTGTTTATCATATGAGTTATAAGTTTTATAAATGCTTTAACTTTTTATTCTTTCGTTTCGGTAAAATCTTGTCAATTAAATGAGATTTTTGTTTAACTTATATTTACTATTTATGAATCGGGTTTTTGAAAATATTTTATAATTTAATGTCGGGATTAATATTTAGTTTATTAGAATTAGAAATTGAAAATTAAGTTTGCAATGGAGTGTACGGTATAATACTGTACGACTCTCAGAGATTAATATTTGTATCTGAAGAGCTAAAAAATAAGGCATTAATAACTATTGCCATAAATAAAGAAATTTATCGAAAAATGAGAGCAATTCCTTTTGAATACACTTTTGAACAACTGTTAAAATTAGTTAATCAAATATAAAAATAACATTAATATCAATAATGAGTCAATTGGTTGGGTTTTTCAAACATTTACTCGTTGTACTGATTTGCTAACTTTGATTACTTCATTAAAGGGTAAATGAATTTAAAATCTATAACTATTTTAAACCACAGTAATGAAAATAGTAGTTATTAGTGAGATATTGAACTACAATAGCAGATAAACTGTAATCAATGTGAGAATTATTAGGATTAAAAACAGTAACTACAGTATAAACACTAAACTCCAAAAAAGGAGATAATTTCTATTTGAACAGAAAATTTAATGTTTTTAAAAATTAATATTATGTTTCATTGAAAATAAAAATTCGAAATCGGAAACAATTACCAAAATCTTAAACTAAAAGTTAATACTTGTGAGTTTGAGACGCCCTCAAAGCCCTAACCTAGGATAATATCCAACCTCAGTTAATTGTTTTTATAAAAAGGCAATTTTGCGACATATTTCAGTCTTGTTTATAAATTAAACTTTGGGTAGTTGTGTAAGTGTCACAATCATTGCCGACATTATTAGATTAAATTAATCATAAAATGAGTTTAATATCATTGTTATTAAGACTAATATAAAAAGAATATAAATTAAAATTAAAGGAAATCTTTTAGACTTTTTAAGTGTGGTATGAAATTGTCTACAATTTTCTTCAATAGAGTATAAATTAAGCATAACTTATGTCATTAACAACTTTTAGTATAGACTAACAATCACTTTAAAAGTATGTAATTTAAAACAGTATGAAAAATAACAGTACTTTTGACTCTAAATACTACCAAATGATTAATTTTTCGATAATAAACAAAATAAACTAATATATCATTGATTGATAAGAATTGTAAAATTGAATTCATTTAAAATTAATTGCAATCATATTTAATAATATGAACGTAAGGTTTGTTTTATGAGTTATAAATTATTTGATAATCAAATGA
>JAQGCF010000121.1:0-13783 GCA_034699405.1 Hermanniella punctulata | reverse complement strand
TATAAAATTTTTATTTATTAGCTGTTATTTAGTAAAAAATCAATGTGAAAATTATAAAGTTTTTATACGTCTCGAAAAACGTCTCATTCCACCAACCACTCCCTATATATAGGTGGGACACTGCCGAGGCCATATGCAACATGTACTGATGCATTCAAATCACCATGTTTAAACTTTAGTAATATTGATATTTGATGAGAAAATTATTTTAATTTATTAAAAGTATATGATATATAAAAAGCATACAAATTAAAGGAATGACAAACGAGTAAAAACTTGTAGATTTGAATGCGTCTGTACATTTCATATTACAAGCTGTGTTTTTATCTATCCAGTGTAAAGGAGGTGCAAAAATGAGCTGAAAATATATAGGACCGATGCCATTCTAGTTCAACCCGTGGTTATTATTGAGTAATACCGTAGACGCACTCGAACCCAACACCTTTAAGTTAAGCATTGAGTAAATCATGTTAACCGCTCGGACTCAGACGACTCAGATGATATAAAAAACAATTTGAATTTATTTCTTTTAAGAAGCAGTTTTATTTCTAAAAAAAATCACTTATTGTGTTAAGATTTACATTAAATATTTTCAAATCTGCTTAAATGCCTATTTCTTAATAAATTAGTAGAAGTTTTCAAATTTTTTTTATTACAATCACTTAATTTGCGAGAAAACTATGTTTATAATGCATTAATTAGATATATATTAATATGGAATCATTATTCTTATATATACAGGTATTTCTAATTTTGACTATGGATTCACTTATCATAAAGTTAACCAATGAGTTGTAAATAATACAGAATTTAAAGCTAAACGACATTTAAATTTCTATAACCCAAGGAGCTAACAAATCAGTATCTGTAAGGTTTCAGTTTTCTGTAGGGATAGAGAAAACCCAGCCATGTCCAGAAAGGAGGTTTGAAAATAACCCCTTCCCCTTCTGTAATTTTACAGAACGCTCTTTTTTCAGTGGAAAAATTCAAAAAAATTAGAAAAAATTGGGAAATTGTTTCACAAAACTACAATAAAACACATGACCTAAGATTTTAATTGATTATATAGCAAAATATCCTCCATCATTTTCGAGCTTGGATATTCCTGGAGAAAAACCACATTAAAATTTAGAGTAAAAGCAAAAAGTTAAAATCTCATGAAATGTTTACTTTAGCATTACATTTAGTATTTTTAAATATTTAATAACATACCGGTACAGAGTATATATAGTATTTAAATTTATAGTCGGTAACTAAATTGAATTTTAATTAATTTTTAATTATATCGATTATTTTCATTATCTTTGAAATTTTATTATTGGCTAAATATTTTTGAGTTTGCATAACACAGAGATCTATTTTTGACATTTATTGTAAGACTACTGTATTAATTTTAAGGTGAAGAACTACAGTATTTATCAAACAAAAATTATATAACATTTATCATTTTAAGAGTCTAAATGTAAAATGGGTTCAAATTGTAACTATAATAAACTCAAATTAGATGAAAAAATATTTAAAATTAGTTTTAAAGCAAAATATGTTTATGTTTTATATGAAGTGACGTCAAGTTGACATATAAATGATTCGCAAACTAAATGTTTAAAACCTAAATAAAGTTTAAACATCTCTGTTGTCGCATATTATGATATACTTATATAATTTGCTACGAATATACACTGTATACAAGTATATGCAAAAAGTGAAACATAGCGTCACATTTGCGGAAGTTTCCTTTAAATCAATAAATTATATTAAGCCCTAATCATAAGCCTTTCAAATCTAAAATCGAATGACAAAAATAATTATAGTTTAAGTCATGCAATTCATTCATAAACAGTTATTTTAATATACAATAAGTGAAAAGATTGAGATATTTAAAGAAACTACTACTGACAATAAGTAAAAGTGGGAATAAGTAGATAAATCACTATTCATAAAATCTCCTAGGGCCATTCACAGTCTATATGATTATGTTATACAGGGTATACAATATTTATATTTGAATTTTATATTTTAGAACAAATAAATGTATTTTACAATCAAAACATAATCGGGTAATCATTATTACACTTTATAGACAGATAAGTTTTAAACAAAAAAACAACCTGTGCAATCTATATTATACTAACTCTATTAACCTTAATTATCGCTCAAATTGAATGGATCACATATAAACTTATTGTACAGTATCAACACTTTAGATATTTTTCATAGGTATTATTTACAACCAATTTATCAATGCTAACCACACAAACCTATTTTTTGTTACTCATATCAATTAATAAGTTTTCTTATGTCTCATATTAAACATTTTATTGTATGTTAAAAACTATACTGTATTTTAGTACAGAGAATATACCACAAGTAATAATATTGGCGTGTATTGAAAAAATAATTCATTAACAAATACTACTTAAACTCGTATCAAATTAATTATTTTAAAATTCAAATAAATTATTTAATACTTACCCTTCCTTTATAAATGATAGCACGAGGATCTGATTTCACATTAATCCATAGGTTGATCAAAATTAATAGCGAAAGCATTTTCAGTCTTTTCATTTCTAGTAATGCAATGCTTTTGTTCTGTAAATTAATTTTTTATTAAAATACTTGAATTTATTAAATACTAATAAATAAATTTTGAAATTATTATATTTCATAATTTAAATCAATAACTTAAAAGTGTAAGTAAATCAAGGATTTGATGATTACCGGTAAGTAAAAAATATATTCAATCGATTCTTTAACCTCTATGTCAAAGACATATTCACTTTAAACTAAAACCACAAAATCTAAAATTATTATATAATTAGAATTTTTAGTGAGTTTTAAAAATTTGTGGTTTTATTGAACACATTATTGTCCCAAATCAATGATTTAGCCCTTGAATTACTTAACGAAACAAAATACTATTTGTTCCTAATTTTAAGATTTGCTAAAATTATTTCTCTATAAACTAATATAAAACAACTTTTTTAGTTCATATTTTATAAGTGAATAAATGTATTGATTAAAAATTGATTTGAACTAAAAATGCATTCAATAGCAGAGAGTTAAGAGGGAATTAATGTTGGGTTTAAAAGCATTGGTTTTTTACTAAATTCAAGTGCAATAAAAATGTGAAACTTTTTTTTCTGTAATAAAATGAATTTTCATAAAAATATTTTTAAATTAAATGAAAACTCGAAACCACTAATAAAATTTCAATACTAGTTTGTGTGACTATCGGTTGAATAAGTCAAAAGAGTTTATAACAATTAATAGATAGGAATGAATGACTTTCTAACCAACGCCTTCTCAAACTTCTCATTTGAAATTTAAACTTCTTTTCAGTTTTATCTCTTATGAAATGATATACGAATTATGAATTTTTTTAACATATAATAAATGAATTCTTATGATATTTAAGCGAATATTGTGGCGGAAATGTGTAATAATGAAAACATAAATTATTTCAATTCATATTTTACTTAATTATTGTTTTCAAAGGCATTGTTATTAATGAAATGATAATTAAAAAATATTTTAACAATAAGTAAACGAAACAAAAAATTCCTACTTTTTCTAAGTATAGTTAAATAAAGATTCGGTTAATATAAATATTCTTAGATGTCCTCCAAATTATAAAAATATCCTAAAATTATATTTATAATGCGCGCATTAACCTTTTACTTAATAAGGAAAAAATTACTAGTGCTGGAGAACATACAGTAAATTAAAGTTTGTTAGTTTTACTCGTTAGCGCTAAAGATAAACATTATTCAAATTATACCCAAAGATAATGAGCACTACAATCAATATTTATTATATACAGAACATTAGAGTACTTTCATTATAAGAAAATTATTAATATTTTGATACAATTTATTTTAAGAAGTTTGAAAGTTAGGTCAAAAAATTCATTTATTATTAATTATTGTTTTGATGACTTTTTTACCACTAGTTTCTGTTGAATGAAATCAAGTTTAATAATTAAACTTCAATTGTATTGTTTAATAACTTCATTGAAAAATTGGGTAAAATAAGCCATAAATAAATAATTAAAGAATATTTTGGGAGTTAAACCCAAGAGAGCGATAAATTAAATTAACGTAAGGTTTAGAAATCACTGGTGAAAAAAGTTTTATTAGAAGAAACACTTTATCTGATTTAGAGTACACAACGTTTTTAGACAAATCCAATTAAACTAAAAACAAAAGTTGTTAAAAAATGTAAACTTAATTAGTTATTAAATTTCAAAATAAACTAATGAAATAATGAGACAATAAATCAAACGTAAAAAATTAAGACACTAAACTTAGAGCAAAATTACTTTAGACTAAAATTATAGTACAGTAATATAATATTTTTTTAGTAATAAAAGCAAAACTAATTGAATTTATTTTTACTTAAAGCAAATAATTTAAACTAAATATAAAATAAATTTTTTAAAATCTAAATAAAAGAGAATCTTCTTATGGGCTAAAAAATAGCAATAGTGTTGTGTTTCGGAAATTAAGGGCAAAAAGTATTTCAATAGAGAAAAGATTTGCGAATTAAAAAAATTTAGACAAAAACTGATGAAAACAAACTTAACTTATTTTGGTCTCGAGTTTTATCACAAGAATAAGGAAGTTATCAATCATTTAAATGCAGTTAATTATTAATAATTACATTTAAAACATATTTAATTAAAAGTTTTTCAGTCAATAAAAGTCATTTATTCCAAATAAATGAGAAATAAAAGGTTAATAAGTAAATAAAAAATATATGAATAAAACAGTAATCATCTTAAATAACATCTCCAATACTTATCAAAAATTGTTTTAATACTCACAATAATAAGTTTAACCCAAAAATTGAATTGACAATTGATTTTTGTCAAACATAGCGTTTTTTCTTCATAATTGTTTCAAATTGTTTTGTGATTTAGAGTTTATTTAATCAGAAAACTCTATAAATAAAATAATAAAAATACCAATACTTTTGCTGTAGAAAAAATTAATTCCACAAAAGCTGTTGAATAAATATTAGTTCACAGTTCGCAAAATAACTGCACTTAAAACGTTTGAAACAATATATCATCTGATTATGAATGACAGAAATAGCAAAAGGTTTTACTTGTGATCAAATGTGTTGAACAAAAAGCACCTCAACTTATACCACCTCCAATGTCATTAGCAATGGTGAAACAGTGAACAATTGACTCTTTTGAGCCTAGGAATCACTGTTTAGACCTGGAATATGAGGAGCCGGTATTACGCTCTGATGAATCACTTTAAGTGAATACGAGAAAAATACTTGTTTTTGTTGATAATGATTATAACTCACAGAAGATTCAAAATATCACTTTTGGAGTCAATTATTGTTCGTCTCTTTTAGAAGTATAAGAATTGCTAATCAGAATTGACATAACAGTTCGTATACACAGTGTATTTAAATTACACACTAATGCAAAGACATCAGTGAAATCTCAAATCATAATGTCGTAAAACTTCATCTAAAGTCACACTTTTGTTGAGAACTCGAATTATGTCAAACCTCTTTGTACCAAAAAAATGTTACTTTTCTATATGTAATACTACTAGCGTTGAAATATGTAAAAAATTTTAGGAAACTTTCGACAATTATTGTTACTTTTAAAAACAATTTTTTAGTTGAAAAAGGTTTCACATAAATAAATTTACTACTTTCTACCGTAAGCCCAACAGATAGTACAGGTTTGGAAAAATACAGTTTTAGGACCCGTCTCGTAGACCAGTTTAATCAATAACTGCCACATTCATTGTTTTGTACCGCATGACAAACTATCTTTTGTAGCAAATTTGTCAAACAATAAACTTCTGAATCGCTAAAAACGTTATGCGTTTATGATTTTGTTAACTATCTTTACGTACTTTACCGTACTTTTCAAAAATACAGTAGAGATTGAATCAAAAGTTCTGCAATTTTTATGTTTTTATACACTTTTTACTTCTTTACTACCAGTAACGTAACTATATTGTACTTTTGTAGTACAATAAGTACAGAGTAGACAGTTAAGACTCTTGAATCGGAATGGGTATTACAGAATTTCCTCCACCGATATATAAATCCTTATTGAGTTCTACCGTATTATTGATCTCTTATTGAAGTTTTAATATAAAAAAGTTTTGATTATATTTAGAGAAGTGTTTCATTTTCAGTCACTTTTTTGATGAAATGAATTTTACTTTTTTAGTGTGCAGTTACTTGTGTTGAGAATTGAGTCCATGTTCTCTGAATCAATTGGAGAAAAAATTCAATAGTGTTTTCTTCTCTATCTTTTTTTCCATCAAAAGAGAAACTCTAGAAATTCATTTTCATTGATATAATTTTTTCTCTCTTATTTAGAATAAATATATTGGGGTTCGCATCGATAGCGTGGGAATAATATTTTCTTGTTTACAATATTTAATTGGAGTATATTTTTCTTTCAAGTTTTCTCATCTTTTTGTGAACGTATATCTTATTAAATATTTTTTGGGATATTTTAGTAATTTGGCAAACATTGAATTATTTTTCAAATCTATTCGTTTGGTTTTTTCGATGAGAACCTATTTTTCAAATTACAAGAGTTTGTAAATGCAAGAGTTTATTGCATCTAAAAACTCATCTCTTTATTATGCAGTACAGGTTAGAGAGTACAGGTTACAGTAGCATATAGTAGTAACTCTAAAAATAGAAATTATAGTAATTTAATGGATTTTTAATTAACGCCTTCGGGTATCCGTTCTTTCTTAATGTCTATCAAAAAACTTTGAATTAGTCTATCGTTGAAAATATATTTTAATAATCATTAGACAAGTGTTAAAAAAGTAAAGTTTTATTTTAAGAATAAATAGAGTAGTTTTTTCCATCGCTTATTTAGACTGAACTCATGTAATATATTGAATATGTTCTTTCATTTTTAGAATATTAATTTAATTTGAACTTAATTACAAATTTAAGACATTAGAAAAAATTAGTCTAAACTTTATTTCTTATATTCAATAAATCAATCTTAAAATTTTTTTGTTCAATAAATAACATAAATATACATAAACTCACTATAATTATCATAATTATCATCACATGAATTAATAGATTATTCAGTAGAGTATAACCGAATGTAGATTTTGTTTATTAAAATTATTAGTTTTATCTGAAAAAAGTATAAAACTGATCAAAATAGCACTACTATAAGTATTGTAGAGGTTTTAATACTACTTAAGATATGTTATAAATTAGTTTAATCTAAATTTATTACATTTATATTATAGAGAAAAGCCATGTAATAGTAATTTACATAATATATTGTAAATGTCTAAATACTGTGAGTCGTGAGTCAAATATGTTTTTTATTTAAATTTTTAATAATTGAAAATTTATTAATTTTTAATCTAAAGTTTTTTATACTTATATTTGAAATTTCAGTTATTTTTAATTAATATATTTGTCAAACTTTTTTTACCGACAACTTTCATACTGTGTTTATCTAATGCTACCGATGCTATTGATTGGTCATTGAGATCAATGAAGTAAATCATTGAAAGCGAAGACAATAAATGCCTTTGCGATTAAGTTGAATGCACTATAAGTAAAGAATAATTGAGAGTTCGCTACACTTTTGGTGTCAACGCTTCAAACATCGAATCAATGAACACATTGACCATAGCTTTAGTTTAGTTCTTTCAGTACTACTGGGTTTTGATTCTGTGCAAACATTATGTTTGATAGTTATCTAACGGCAAATTACTGGTGCAAATAGAAGGGTATTACGAATGATCATTCCATAAGTCCATCAATTTATTGATTAAGTTAAACATTTAAAATAAACTCATTTTCAATAACATAATGACATATCAGAACACATCTCCATATTATTAATAATTATTATTATTATTTTAGTGAAGTCTCGTCTCTCTAATTAAATTTTTTTTAAAGAGAATAATAGTTTTATTAAATTAAATTAAAATATAATTTCATTTATAAATTAAAAATTAAGAGAGAGAGAGAGAGAGAGAGAGAGAGAGAGAGAGAGAGAGAGAGAGAGAGAGCTCTCTTATTAGGAAGCTCACTTGAAGATAGCACTGGTAACATAAACAGTTAGTTACAGGTATATACTGTATTCAGTAATACCAACATTTATTTATAAGATTTAAAATATCAAATAATTATATATTATTTGATATTTATATAATTTTTCAATTACTTTAATTTAAGAAAAAAAATATTCAATTTATTACTGTAACCTATTTTTCTTAATAAAAATCTCAAACATAAGAAACTGTCAATAATTTTGTATAAATTAGTGGTAATTGAAGGCAAAACTAATTTTTTATTGTAAATTATAAATAAACTGTTAATTAAATTAGTTTCGTTTCAGTTCAAATAGATTTGACAGTTTATATCTCTTTTTTAAACCAGAAGTCTGTAGAGTAGTAACTAATTATATAAATAATTTTCTTATACTGTATAACAATCTAAAGAGAAAATAATTTCCCTATTTTTTAATGCGGACCATAAATGACTACAAGTGACCACAATTTTTTCGTCTGCGATGAGAAGTAAAAATAAGATTTAAAGACAGAATTAAAACAAAATTTAAAGTTTTATAGTCTAATAACTAACAAAATTTTTGTGATAAAAACATTTTTATTTAATATAATACAACTAATACAACAGAATTGACAAATACAAGTGAAGGGATAAGTATCGAAACAGTGATGTGGAATAAAAAATAAATAGATTTGGCCTCTCATTGATGGAGAATATATTTAGAACATTAAAAGTGAGATTTTGTTAAAAATATACTTTTATTTGGTTTAAAAAATACTGAAAACACGAATAAAAAATTCATTAAGAACTCGATTAAGAATATAATATACAAAAAATATTAAAATACTGTTTAAGACTATTTAATAGTTTCAGTTGTTCCCTGATATATAGTCCTTCCCGGGTGGTCATCGTCATCATCATCTGCCTCGTCATGTCCAACATTACCATTTCTGCTATTGTCTATTGGAATAATAAAACTACTTCTCTCGGGTTCACTAGAGTTTGCATTGTTAGGAGTAATGTTAACATTTCTCACTACTTCCGCTTTTACTCTACTCTTTCTATTATTAATCTGAACTCCGGTACGTCTTTTCTTAAGAAAGACAAAAACTCCGACAAATCCACAAATAAATATTAAGAGTACAATGAGTGCTATAAACCAGGGGCTGTTAGCGAACCCCTGGCTCTCCGGTGTTTCGTCACCCATTTGTGTGACTTCGGGATAATTTTGATTATTGTCAGTATTGGCATTGGGTTCCACATCTCGAGAAGGGGGGAAATTGTGTTCCTTAGGGTTTTCCTCTTTTGGATTGGATGGAAATAATACTGGAGTAGTAGTTTGAGTGACCGTAGTTGTACTGGGAGTGGTTGTAGTCGTGGGTTTTGGCCACTTTTTAGTGCCCGTGTCTATCGTTGATGTATTACTCGGAGAAATTAATTTTCCCGATTCGGCCACTACTCGAATCTCATAAAAGACATCGAACTCAAGGTCTACCAAATCGTTGGTCTGTTTGGCACCGCCATCGATGTTCTCTTTAACAGTGCTCTGCCAGGGATCTACTGAATCGATTCCTTTTTTTCTGTATTGTATGTAAATCTTTTTGCCCGGATTTCCATTCGTCACATTTGGCTCATATGTAATACGAATGATAGGATTGTTCCTCTGGTCTATCATTCGGGTCCAAATAAATTCGGGCGGATCTGGATATATGTCTTCAGGCATTTCGAAGTTAATTGAATTAGAAGGCGGGCCATCAAAGGCACCATTAAATGCAAGGACGACAACGTTATTGATCTCTCCCGGTGTAAAAATATCGACAAGAGTTTTGGTTGTATTCGCCGGTATTAACTTCTCTGTTCTATTCTCATAACTCTCATTCCTCCACGCCTGAACTTTATAACCTTATATTTTTCAAGTGATAAAAAAATTTATAATTAGTTAAGAAATTTAATTAACCTTTTTTCAAATTTGCTCTAATTTTTACTATTTTTGTTGTTGTGTATATTTGATATCAATATATAATTTCCTGTTAATTGTCTCATATTTTATCAATCAATGAATTGAAACGGAATCAATTGTTTTGTCAAAATATGTCTAGAGTTAGATAAGGTTACGATTTAATTATGAAATTAGAGGAAATTATTATTCACTGAATTCCTTAATAATCTAAAATATTTGTTCATTAATCTAAACCTAATCACAACTCCTATAAAATATTTCCATTGAAATAGCAGTAAATTTTTTAGTGCTTAGAAGAGAAGAAGCGTTTAGTTTAGCGTAAAATTCACTTTTAATTAGATATACTCTTAATAAAAAAGGGGTTTTCCGTATAAAAAATAAACTTAAAAAAATAAATGTCTACAATATCTGACCGCAAACACACCTTTGAAATGTCCATTTAGTGAGAGAGGGGGCACTGGATCCCATTGAAGAATAGCTGACTTGCCATCAATAATCTCGACAACTACTAAATTATTGGGCGCTTCACTAGGTTTGTCCTCATCGGAAAACCCAATAACTTCCTCTGCTTCCACCTTTGCGTTTCCCATACTGTTATGTGCCTCCACTTTAATCCTATAGGGTCTCAATTTGGGCTGATTTTCAATGAGTAGTTTATGTGTCTCCCAGTCCAAGATGTTCTTCTGGTGCCAATGATCTGAGGGGTCATCATTTAGCCGCCAATAAACCGTATAGAAGAAGCCAGGTGCGTTTTGTAGGTACGGGGGCATAGGCTTCCACGAAATAACCAAATTTTTAGGCCCATTGCCGCGTCCGTACACTTCTTTTGGGTTTTCATAGGGAACATCTTCTTCGGTAACACAGGTTTTTTCTGACTCAGTGGAAAAATTACTGACACCGGCATTGTTTACAGCCGCCACTCGAAACGTATAGTTAGCCCACGGCCTCAATATAAGTCTAACGTTTTCTTTGGTTACCGCTGGTTTGAACCCATAGTCCTGCCAATCAGGTAACCAACTCGACTTATATTGTATTTTATATTCATCTACCTGTGCTTCACCTGTCGGAGACCAGTACAAAATGGCTGACCTGAGTCCACATTTTACTTCTAAAATCTCAGGCGGAGACGGAATACTAATGGCGACAACACTTAAGATAACTGTCAAAAATATATTACTTGTAAAAAATGTTTTCATATCTATATTTTAATGTCAATCAATTTTAAAATAGTTAACAAATCTTCAGAAAATCTCTCATATAATTGACTTTCACTGTTAATTATTATTATTAATAGATATTACAGTATAAATAAAGTCTTAGTCTCGCCCTAAATATATATAACAAATGCCATTCAGTGAATAATAATTGTTGACAACGCCGTTAACTCTTATCTAAGGTATTAATGATATCCAACAGATTCTCATAAGTTGTTACTATGGATAATATCTGGAACTTAGAAATTAAAGTTTGTTTAGTTACCAGAATTACTATTCAAACAATTAAACCAATATTTATTTGTTAACTAATAAGTAATTTAAAATAATAAGTGATTCAATAATTTACAAAACACTGCATTTGTTTATTGAATGCACATATATTATGAACCATTAATACTTCTATTAAATTTTTTACAGTGTATAAATAAAGGGATACCCATTGCATAATTTCCGTATAAACTTTGGACTCATAACTCTAGTAATAATTAATTAAGTTTTATGTCTCATATACTGCAGTATAGTAAAGATACTAAATGCTAAAACTCAATCCAATTCTTGCAATATTACTGTATATTGGGTTCACTTTCACCGCTACAAAACTTTGTTCCGGTGAAAGTCTAGCTATAGATACGAGAGTCTATTTATCCTTATGAGTAACTTATTTATCTCTCGAGTATACCATTAATAGCTGTTAGCACTTGAAATGTAGAAATGAATAATTCATTTGATGTCAAGTTTTTAATTATTTTACTACAAATTGCTCTGAGCTTTAAATTTAAATACTAAAAATTATTAATACTGACAATTATGTTATTTTAAGCACTGCTAGATTTTAGCATATTTTTAATAAGTGATGAGTTTTACGAAATCTAATTTTTGAAAATTTGTTTTGACTGCTTTGCTGTTTATAAATAGAATTTATGATAATTTTAATTAACATTTCTGCTAATTAACTGTTAATTTACTGTAACTTTAAAAAATATATTTTTCTTGTTTACTATAAATCATATGAATGATAAACGAATGTTATTTCAATAAATGTAAATAAAGATTAATTTATATAAAATCTTTGTAAATAAATAATGTATTTAATGACTCATTTAAATCAATAATTTTTATAATTAAATACTTGTGTTAAAATGGGACAAATATTAAACAAGCACTTATCTAAAATGAACTGGGATTTTGGCTTTAGAAATATTGAGCATTAGTAAAGTTTTTGTTACGCACAATACCGGCATTAATATTAATCATTTGTATTTCTCTAAAAAATACTTACGTTATTGAATAGCAATATCTAATCTCTGATAACACCTACAGTACTTAATAAGGTATGAAAGAGTATATTACCGGAAATATATCGGAAATCTTTTTTATTTGACTGTTCGGGGAATAAGATTAGACATAATTTCACATAAATATAATCTCTAACTAAAGATAAGTAAACCGTTATATTCGTAATCATTTAATTTGTAAAATACTACTTTGACGAATGACCATTCATTCCTACCAACAGTTTACCTACGTATGAATTTTTATTTATTTTGCATTTATTTCGGTCTTAGGTTTTTAAGAGAACCGAATGGTTAGTTCACATAATGCTGATTCAATTAAATGAGCATTTCGTGTCATTTAAAGGTCATTTTACGGTTATAATTATTATTCATCGATAGGTCCACCAGTAAAATGCAATATAATAAATAAGTCTAACATTGCAAATCAATTAATATTTTTTATTTTTGAAATTTAACCGATTTTAACTTAGAAACATCAAATATTTTTCTTAACTTAATTTGTGAATTAATTTTTGTAAACTCATTCATAATAGTCTACTGCTCTTATATTTAAGTACAGGCGAGACATTTATGCTATTTCAACTCTTACGAGTAATAGTCGATGAGTTGGAAAATAAATTATGGAATATTTAAAAAATTTTAATGATTAATTTCAACTAATTAAAATGTTGAGTGTTTTAAAAAAATAATCATTAGATTGTAAATAAAATATTAATTTAGTATAATTTTAATAATAATATTTTACAATACTTATGTTTAATCAAGAGTTAATCGGATCTGGACCATTTGACGAATGACCACTTTGACGAATGCTATATTTTACATCAAATCGACGTAAAATTTTACGCTAATTCTGAAAATGAAATTAAAATAATACCTTGCTCATTTAATTTTCGAGATATTCGACTTCAAATACAAAATCGAAAAAATTTAAACTCAAATAAGTCAAAAAGTATGCTTCGACTAAATTTCGATTTCATTTTCGGATTCGTGGTCATGAGTTCTATCTATTAGTTGAGAAAGGACTTGTCGGAACTTTGAATACAAATAACCATTGGATTGAAAAATCTGGACAAAATTATGAATACACAACTATGTAAATACGATAGATAATTTAAAAATTCTTTCAAAATATGATTGATGCAAACACTTATTATTATTTGATCTGTTATTCTTATTTATTAACCATATATACCAACAATAAAAATTTATTTGAAACTTATATATTGAATATTCGATGTATTGGCAAAGGGTAACCAAAACTTTCA
>JAQGCF010000120.1:0-13785 GCA_034699405.1 Hermanniella punctulata | reverse complement strand
TATATATAAATGATATTATATATAATATATTTTTATATTAAGGGTGATTCTGGCGGACCATTAATACAATATGTTAAAGGACGAGTAGTTTTGATGGGTGTTACTAGCACAACAATTTGTGATGAAGCTAATGGATGTTGTAATTCAAGCTCAAATCAAGACCAATATGGGTATTACATAAGAGTATCTTATTTTATTGATTGGTTAAATCAAACTATAATTGAAAATGAAAAATAGATACGACTCTATTATTTTCGTTGGTCAAACATTAAAAATTTAAACTAAAAAAAGTAACTAAATGTGCTTTTAATAACTTAAAATTAAAAATTATCTACTTGTATTAAATTATACTTTGGTTCGAGTAGTACGTGTTTTATTAAGTTTACATAAACTGCTGAAACACTAGAAGGGTTATAGGTATTAAATAAATTGGTTAAAAATATAATATATTTCATTAAATACAGCATCGATTAATATACGGCCTTGTAAATAACTATATTTATTTGTATGTACCGGGCTAAATTTTTAATGTATAAATCAATTTAATATGATTATTGGAATAAATATCATAAGCATAAAGAGCAACAAATTGTTTAAGAACTTATTTCATTAAAAATTTCTTCGTTTTATTGAATTTTCTAAAATATGAGATTTGTTAAAATAACCTTAAATTTAATTTAATTATTTTTTAATACACATGGCTTCCAGTATTTAACAAGTTTTTTGAATTCTTTATTAAAAAATAACTACAAAATATATCAAATTAAAATTAATTTAATTTTAAAGAGGAATAGTTAGGATTTAGTGAAATATGCCTTCCAAGTGTCCGCATCTACTATAAATGTCTAAAAGATAAAATTACAAAATTTACTAATTTATTACTCGATTTAGTCGTGTATCTCAAAAACTATAAGTATTTGATTAAAACTAATGATTGCATTCGATTCTACGTCGAAAAATACTGTATATGTGTTTTTTTAAAGTAATCTAAATTTATTATTTGTCACTTTATGACTGAACTGCACTTTAGACAACTTAATCGATACCACACACAAAGGTTTTGTAGGAAAATAGGTTTTATATTTAATTAAATATATCTAATCTAAAAACATTCACTAAAATCCTATTCGTTTATTAGATTGTGTTTGTGTTAAACTTATGTATAAATAGAGTGAAAATATTTTATATAAAAAGTTGATAAAAAATTCTCTAAAAATGACAAATATTTTTATACAGAGTAAGTATCATATTATAAGAGTTAACAAAATTTTATTTAAAATTTTTTATATCAATAGGTTTTTGCCTCTTCACTGCATTTGTTTTATTCTGTAATAATAACTTTATTACAACTGATTGTCCTACAACTGAGATAATAAGTCCCTGTAGTTGTAATAGTGATGTCATATATTGTGGTGGAAATAGTGATATAGATTTGGTAAAAGTATTCAACACTTTAAGTAAGAATTTATCGGAAAATAATAAACGTTTTTATTCAATTAAAATAAACAATACGTTTATAACTGAATTGAAAGAAAACACATTCAATGACATTAAGTTCGGTCAGATTTGGATCGAAGGTATGACAAATTTACAACGTATACATCGAAACACATTCACGGCTACGAATTTAGTCACAAATGATGTCCGTATTTTGAATAATAGAAAATTAAGTAATGAAAACAATACACTATTTGAGACTTTGACTAAATTTATTAATGTTTTTGGGATTTCAATCGATAACAACAATATAACTGAAATTACTGACAATGCATTTAAACCAATTTTGGATAAACAAAATAAGTTAATGTCATTAGTTATCAGTGGATTAGAAATAAATAAATTGGGAAAAAATGCTTTTTATTATTTGAATTATTTAAAATGTTTAGCTATTTCTAACACATCTATAAGTCATATACCCGTTAATGCATTTGCATTCGAGAAACCAAATGATAATACATTAAAACTTTTTTTATATAACAATAAATTACTAAACAGTTCGGGATTTGAAACAAATTCATTAATAAATATTGAGAAGAAGACGGAATTAATTTTAGGATCTTATGAAACACCGAATCAGATAACATATTTGGATGAGAGAGTATTTATGCCTTTTCTCGAGAATAAGAATAATAAAATAGATTTAAACTCCGAGTTATTTGATTGCAATGATTGTCGAAACTATTGGTTAACCCAACGAACACAAGTATTGCCACAAATTTCGCACTTAAACTGTTCGAATGGATTAGATATAAAAAATAATAACAATTTTAAAGACTGTTCGCAATTATTGTAAACAATTTATGAACTGTTAATTATATTTTGAAATGTAAAATAAGTTTTAATAAAAGAAATGATTAAGTATTAAGAATTAAACATTTTATTTATTAATAATAAAATTCTGTTATACTCACACAGTTAAAACAAGAATGACCATTAATATATCTCCGCTTCTTAAATTAGATATTTTATCGTTGTTATCAAAGAGCTCTTTATATAAGAACGAGATTAAACTTTTTCAAAATTTTCAAAGATAGGAGTATAAAAATTTCAAAATTTTAAAATATAGGAGTTTAATATTCTTTAATATTAACGTAATTTATTTTTTAAAATTCTTTCAAAATTTTCAAATTTTTAAACTAAAATCTCTTTATATAACAACGAGGAATTAATTCTCTTTTGATAACAGGGGTGAGGTGGTGGGAGGAGGGGGAGGGGATGGAAACGAATCTATAATCTCCTTTTTCTTATACTAAGAAGCGGAGATAATAACCCAAATGATAAATTTATACAGATTTTAATCAAAATCATATTAAATTTTTAATCAATCAAAAACCCTTCACTCATCCTTTATTTATAGTCTTATTACATAACTAGATATTAAATTTCAATAACCTATCAGTGCTTAATCTAAATAATTTTAGAAGAATTTGTAACACATATCAATATTTTAAACCGATTTTTTTTTTATTTGATTACATTTTAAAAGATTGTATTTTATAAGTATGATTTGTCGATTACCTGTGCTACAGCAATGGTTATTGATTTCATGATTAAATCTGTTATATAAAATAATTGTTATCAATGACTCTACAGTTGTAAAAGTAATGCTCAATATTTCCGTTTCAGATAAGATAGCTTTGCAATTGAGTGTATATAATATAATAATATAATTAATTGAATTTCAAAACAGTCCAGATTAGGAACAGCCACGAGCTATAGCCCTGATTCACTGGCTCGATGGGTAGTCGCTCATTATTTTCAATTTGCTGGCAGTGGAAGGTTTGAAAAGTTTGATTACGGACCCGAAAATAATATATTACGATATAAACAAACAATTCCACCGAAATATCCACTCGAACTCATTACTACAAATGTTGCGCTTTTTTATTCCGAAAATGACAATTATCTCAATGAAATAGATTTATCTATTTTGAAAAATAAGTTAAAATGTGAGACTTTTTTTAATGTGAACTAAAATATTATGCGGAGAGAGTTTGAGATAAATTAGTATTATTATTATATTGTAATTATATAAAGCGATTGATAATTGCATATTTGCATAATTTTTTGGTTCTCATTACACATGTATTCTATTATTTAATAATAATAAGTTTTATATATTTACCAAAACTTAGATTCACTTATATTTGATTATTTGGTTCCTGAGCCTAAATGGACACATATAGACTATTTTATCAACAAAGAGGCGGGTTTTTATACAAATAGCAGAATAATAGACTTCTTGAGGTTTACCGACGGTTTGGAATTTAGTCAATTTCTTACATGAATTTTATTTTCATATTATATAAGAGAAATTAATATGTTTTTGCCTAAATTGAAAATTTTTAATAAAAATAAAGTTTTCCTAAATTTAATTGAATGTAATATATTTTTTATTTAATTTTTGTCAGAAATATTAAATCTAAGAATAAAACGCTTATTTCATAATAACTACTCGTTCACACAAAACCCATTAACAAATGATTCAATAAGATAAGAATTATTTTATTGTTAGTGAGTGAAAGATTTTTTATACACTCCGTCTCAATTACTTGTAGTCCGACTATAGCCTGACTATTGGGGACTAGTTATGGGGACCAGTTTTGATTCCAAGCAATTTAGTTAAAGTCAGTGTTTTATTTGCTTAATCGCAGTAAAATTTAATTAAAAATAAAGAATAAATCAAAAGATATCACTGTTCAGTATTAAGGACATTGATATCAATGACTGTTTAAAGTAGTCTCGAAGTGTCTTTAATCAGTTTATCTATTAGTTCCTGTGACACATTCCCCCAAATGTCAAATTATCAATAAACATTAAAATCTCTTTAATTGTTTCGTCGATTCTAATTAACATAGGATCAAAACAAAATTTTATTATGTTTTAATACTTTTTACACAGAACTGTACAGAGTATAATTAATTAAAATTATCTTAAAAATATCTAGGATAAGATCTCTCAAATGAGATAAATGGTGCAAACAATATTCTACGTTGAAAATCAATAGTATTTTCAATCAATATAATTGTTTTGAGGTCAGGTTTTTAGCTAAACATTTCCTAATTTTCTAATGTTTAAGTGTTTTTAATCATTATTACACTTTAATGTTATTGTTTTGAACTAAAATTTAAATTATTTTAAACACTGTAAATATCATAAAGTTTACTACTATTTACAATATATTTAAACTTGATTTCACTTAATGATGTATTACAAGAGTCTAATGATTCTTAAAATGATTGTAAGTTTAAATCATTTCTTGAAATAAAGCAATTAATTATTTAGTCGAAAATATGCAAATAGATTAACGATAATTTAAAAAATTCATTGTCTCTCTTATCCTAATCACTCACATTTTAACAATGACATATTGATTATTAAGTTTTTGTATTAAACATACATTTTGTCGCTTTTATAATAAACACATTAAGGATATAATTCTTCTTCTAATTTTAAGGGTATAAAGACATTTTAGGGATTTATAATTATATCTTATTTTATGATTCGTACATAAAATTTAATTTGAAATTTTTTAATTACTATGTTTATAAATTAGGGAATTCCCCCAAAATGCAGGCCCTAATTATATATATAGTAATAAACAATTTATCATTTTTGGCCTAAACGGCAATTATGTGTTATGTTATTAAAATTTGAGTTATGTTAAAAACTTTTTATGTTATTTTTTACAGTTTTTAAATCTTATAAAATTATTTAATTTTACTTTTTTGATATCATTATAAAAATTCTGTAATTTTGAAATATATAACAAAACAAAACATTAATAAAGTTTAAAAATTAGTTATTTTTAGGCGAAAAGAAATTTCCTCTGAATTGTGATTCATCTCTTATGTCGTCGGGTCGGGAACAGATGTACTTTTGACAGCAAACATTGTTATCCCATTTTCCTACATAACAATTAGGTGGAGGCGATGGACAGCTTTTGTGAACACAAGTAAAATCTGGTGGGACTCTGCAAACACAGTCAACACATACGTTATCTATTGATAATTTAGAACCGATCGGATATTTGTGTCCATCGAATACACATTGGGTTGAGTCGGATGTATAGGAAGACAGGGAATATCTTTTGGCTGAAAAAATAAACCAAAAATTACTTATAATTCAGATTTTGTTTAATTAAATAATTATTTTCTAAATTATTTGATTATAAATTCAAAAAAGTTACTAAAACTCAAGTGTAATAAAACTCACGGCATTTGTATTCAATAGGACAACACGTGCCCTCGTGGTAGATAGGAAGACATCCACTCGAGAAATCTCTATTCAACTCAAAATCACATCTGAATGTCTGACAGGCAGGAGAGGTCAATGGTTTGTTGTCATCCCAGTCATCAGTGCAGTGGCATGTCTTACACTGGTCTTCTTCGGGATATATTTTCTGTCCGAGTTTATAGTCTTTTCCTTTATATCTGCAAACTTTTTGCTTACGTTTCGGATCTCTTGTGTGCTCACATACTTGTGTGCCACAACACCTCCCCTGCTCATAAGAGAAGTAACAATTTGGTTCTGGTTTTACACCAAATGCTGATTCGGGACATTCGATACCAATTCCACAATCGATTTCTGCGACAGACTCTCCTCTTCTACGACCGAAGTCACGGCAATCACATATACGACAGGGATTTTTCACTGGAATTCTTGTTCCGATTCTATATGTGCGGCCGTCGTAGTGACAAACTATAGGAAATATATAAGTTATCTAAAATATCTCAATTTCCATCATCAGAATACTACTGTATAATATCATTAATACTATCAGTACTTCAATAAATATATAAATACAATATCTTTTGACTTCAATTGAATTTAAATTAATTTTTATAATCATTTTTTGATAATATCTAAAGTAATGTTAAAAAGTCTAATTCGATTCAATTTAATAAAATATCTTAATATTAAATAATTATTTCTAAAAATGTTGTGAAAGTACTGTACCTGACAATATCTTAAACCTTAATGGGGAGGTATTTTCAAAATTTTTCTCAACTCAGTATATTTTCAAGCATTAAAATTATCGTTAAATTATATACATATCGGTGAATACCGGTATAAAACAAGTGGGCATTAAAATTGTGTACTGAACCAAAAATTAGGTAACATATCATTAGACAATATTTTAAATACAATCAATGATATAATTTTTAAATTTTTAAGGGTTTACAAATCTTGTGCTCAAATATCTATTTATGTATTGTTTTGAATACCTGTTGTACTTTGATTGGCAGTCGTCGGACAATCGAAACGAGTAACACAATTACATTCGTAATCATGAACTGGTGTACAACCTCTGGCGTAATAGTGCTGTAAATATCTGGAGTCTACACAATCTGAACAATTTCGTATAGTTCTCGAAGGAAACCTATCAGTCTTATCAGTTCTCGTGGGAATAGATTCGCCTCGTCTTCTATCAAAAGTATCCCTTGAAAAGTCTTGGCGTCGGGAGGCGTCGCGATCAGAGGCTAAACCAATTCTTCGCGGATCTGAACTAATCTCAGTTTCCGAACGACGACTCGAGAAGGAATCCCTACTTGAGCTGAATCGTGGGGAGGAATCACGACTATCTGAATCGGGTCTTCTCTCTAAACTTGGTTCAACTCTTGGAGGAAGTCTACGTCTCGTATCGGTATCTTTAACTTTTTGATCGTCTTCTCTCTCAACTCCTGGGCGTCTCCCTATCGGTCGGTCTATCTGTTGGTCGAAACCAAAGTCTTTAAGATTGATTCGTTCGACTTTTGAGTGAATTTGTTGACTGTAGTCATCAGTCTTTCGAATTACTACATAATAATAAAAAATACATTTTATAAAACTCTAATTTAATTACTTAATTGAATATATGCTCTATTAATAAAATAGTATTTAATATACACTTTAGTCTACGCTAACTATAAAATTGTGTTAATTAAGACAAATAGTGAACACATTTGTTACAAAATGTTTGCGTAATATAACTAAAGTATGAAAAAAAACTAATTAAAAGTGAATTAAAAAATACAGAACTATTTTAATTGATTTGACTTTATTTTACAAATTTTGGGTAATTTTGAATAATTAAAGTGAATTAAATTAATAATTATTAATCAAACTGTCATTTTTTATTTAGCAATGGTGTGTATTATAGATAATTAACTGTATTTTGGTATAATTTCATTGATCTGTAAATAATCAAGTGATAGATTGGTTTAGGATAATAACCCGGTAAGTAAAACTTTGTACAGTAAATAAATATTGATAACAATTAGATAAAAACTTATTAAAACTAATTCAATCAATTGTTTATAAGTTAAAACAAATACAAACCTTGACTTTGGGCATAGAGTATGAATGCAGAGATAATAAGAAACAAATGTATAATTGAATTACTAGACATCATCTCAGCATTTGCTGCAAAACACTATAAATATGAAATGAGAATCGAATCAGTATTAAAAACTCAGAGTTTTTATATTAATTATTGATATGTGAAAACATATTTTGAAAAAACAGAATACTTTGATTGTCCTTCAGATTTGGGATTAGACTGAAGATCAAAGTAAAAGACAAACAAAAAAAAGTTTACTACAAATACTGTACGTGATTGCAATCCAATAGATGTGGGGATCCTGTTTAGCTGACAGCGACGAATAACCACTATTTATAACAACTTGTAAGTGAGTAATACCTGTGTGGGCATTAAGTTATGAAAACTAATTTTTAAAAGTTTATATGTTTTACACTTCAATAAACTTTATTAACAAAATATATTTTGATAAATGAAATCACTTCTATTTGTGATATTTTATATTAAATGAGTTTAGGTTTGCTTCAAAATAAAGTCATTTCTTGTTGTTAAGTATAGCGTAACTATAAATTAGAACGTATCTAGGTAAAATCTGGCATTATCATTTCCACCATTGACTTTGCTTATATAATAAATATTTAGTTTTAATTTTATAACGAGTTTTTTATTCAATATTTAAAACTATTTATTAATTTTTTTTGCCCTCTTTATCGCCTCATTTTAAAATATCTTTTTAATTAGTAATCCAGACGTTGAATCATTTATTGTGTGTTTATATTGAAATGTAAGGGGAATTCCCACCTCATTGGCAAATGTGAAAACAATTTTAATTATCTTTTCTCAGAATTTTTTTTATAGAGAAATTATTTGTTTTTGATAATTTTGAGGCACTCATACTTAGAATCACTTTTGAAGACAAAACCAATAAATCAATAAGAGATGTAGTTTTGTCACTAAACAACTATTGAGTTGTTTTAATGAATTCAAGGAGAAGTTATTCATAAACTGAAAGTATTGATAAGAGTTTATATTGCATCTGATTGTGGTTTAGATTTGATTAACAAACGCAAACGTGTTTTGATAAATATTTTGACATAATCTCATACGGAAACTCATAGGAAGCACTTGAAAAAATAGATGTGTCAGATTCAATTCCAAATAATTATTAAATTAATGATAAAAATTTAACATTCCATGTCTCAATCTAGAGGTGATTTATTATTTAGTTAATTTATTATTTAACAAGTAATTGAGTTGTAGGTAGTTTATAAATCTGAAATATTCATTTATTCCATTTGCTACTGTTTAAATGTACACTCGATTGCAATTATTTTTGACAAATTTAAAATGTAAAAATAGGGCACTCATTAATTTATATTAATAAAGAGTTAACATAGTCAATCAGAAAAAGTTCAAAAGTTTTTGCTTAAACTTTTACGCTCATCAAGATGAATATGTTCGTGCATAATTTTTGAAACTTTTCATCAAATAATAAAAACTGAGCACATAAGGAGTAGACTAATGGAGCACATGAGCACATAAGGAGTAGACTAATGGAGCACATGAGCACATAAGGAGTAGACTAATGGAGCACATGAGCACATAAGGAGCACTTATTAATAGATTAATATGACTCAAGAGTAGAGATAAAGCATTTTGAAAATTAATTTTCATATATTAAATAAAATAATTAAATAACCTACAATAAGTTTACTTTTACACTGCTTAATTACACTTTATATTTATAGTATAAAACACCATTTTTATATTAAGTAAAAGCATACATTTATAGTTTAAAATTTTGTAAGTTCAAGCTGTCTATACTCAATTAATATTAACAAAGGTTTAACAATTGAAATAACTTGGTGTAAAAGTTGATAAAATTTTATATCAATTTAATTGATAACTGATTACTATTTTATTAAAAAGTCATGAGTTCTATGACTAATAAATCAATGGTATCTTTGTTTTAGATCAAATCTAACTTATATTAAATGTAATGTATTATGTAATAAAATGTCATGAAAGTGGTGAGATGTTCAGTGGCATTAAAAAATATTTATGAGAATTGCACAATGTGTTACTTTTAGCCTAACACTGCTATATTTCTTAAATTCTCAGAATAAAGGTTATATAATTCTACGTTAGACTTGTTTTATATATTAAGAATATGATATTCTATTGAAATAATTATATTGTATTTTATTAATACAAGTAGTCAATTAACAAATACTTGTAAAATATTCACAGTTAGTATTCTTATTTTCTTATTTCAACACATGAATTATCTTTTCTCATCTATCTCTCGATAAACTAAAGAAAGTAATTATCAAAACTGATGTGACTCTACAAACATGTGACTTAAATGAGATACTGTACTATCACTCAAAGCAATAAAATTTTTAATAAATTCTTAATTCATTTCAAGTTCTGTGTGAATGTTCTGAACATAAACTCTTTGAAGACTTTATAACATTCTGTTATCTGAAATTACTATAAATTATTTCATTAATAAATGTTTACTTTAAAGAAAATATTATCCAATTTCCCAATTACTTTGGCGACACACCAACAAAATGTGTGACTATTTCTTCTTTTATATAATATTACGAAACTTATTTTAATTATATCTATTATATAATTTAAGTATAAAAATTAGAGCACTTATAGTTTAATGTTTGAAATTATTTTAATAATTTAAAGAATGTTTTGTTATTAAGAGTAAATTCTTAAGAATTCTGGATAAACATTAAACAAATTATACTACAATAAACTCTCTCTGCAAAAACACTTGAGAAATGAATATTTCATATTAATTTAAAATAAAAGTTATTCAGAATTAAAACAGAATATTTTGAAAAACACCTGATAATAAATCTTATGCACTGGTAATAAAATTCGCAAAAGTCATATAAAGCCTTACTTTACTCAATAAATATATAAAATTTTAAATTAACATTAAATTGTTAGCATATCTAAGGATATTACATAAGTTTGCACACTTTAAACACTTATAACAATTCATTAACACTATGTTATCATACAGTATATAGACATTCATTCCATTATTATCCATACCTTTGTGTTAAGACTCCAATTGTAAATCAAGAATTTGTAGTAAAAAATTCAAATAAAAATAAACACTTTTTATTACCGATATAACTATGAAATCATAATACAGTACAGTTTCATAATACAGAAATCAATAAATCAATAAACAAATACCGGTAGTTAAAACAATTCAATTTAATTTTATAGCAAAGGATGTATTTTATAGACAATTAGACCGGATATCATATCCTATTAATGAGTTATTCTTTTTCTTTATCTTAACACTAAAACAGACAAAAAGTGTTTTAATAATAAAAATTTTCGTTTAAAAACTTTTATAAATTAATCATTAATTTTGACACTTTTTCTTTTGAATGCATGTGAATTGTGGGGGTATTTCACAAACACAATTAACACATTTATTTTCAATATAAAGGTTGGAACCCACAGCATATTTCCTGCCCTCAAACTCACACATATAGGAACGACTTTCGAGACCCGTAACGCGTAAACGATTTTTCTTCGCTAAAGACATTAAAAATTAATAAAAATTCGATAAAATAAAAGCCAAAACTTACGACACGTGTAATCAATAGGACAACAGACGTCCTCGTGATATATTGGTGTACATCCGATACTGAACTTGTCATTCAACGAGAGTTCGCACTCGACTTTTCTACACGAATAATGATTTAAAGGATTGTTGTCATCCCATTCCTCAGTGCAAATACAAGACATGCATTTATTGCCATCCGTTGCTATTTTCTCGCCTATCCTATACTGTTTACCTCTATAGACACAAACTTTGTTACGTCTACCACTTGTTGGACATTCATCTCTCGCACAACATTTGTTATGTGAATAATAGGCATAGCATTGATCATTGGGTCGGAGTTTAGAGGTTAGAGCCGGACATTCAATCTGAACACTACAATCAATTTTGACCTCTAGTCCAACATAACGACATTCACAGATACGACAAGGATTTTGCGTATGAATAGTGTCTCCGATTCGATAACTCTTTCCCCCATAAGTGCAAACTTATGCCAAAAATAACAAAATAATAAACTTTTGGTTCAAATCAATAAATAATAAAAAGCAAACCGTTTGACTCATCGACGAGTTGCGCACTCGAAGGACATTCATATCTTGAGGGACAATCACAGCCACCTTTTATGACTGGAGTACAACCTCTGGCCATATAGTGCTGAATCAAACGCTTCTCTAAACATTTAGGACACTCTCTATTGATTGGCGTTTCCTTTAGATCTGGTCTTTGGTCACTTCGCTGTCCAGTTCTCAAATTGTAGGGAACGTTAATTCTTCTGATGGGAACCTGGAGTTGTTGTGCGTCACCAATGAATTGACGCCTCAGTACTACGATTTTAACCACAATTAAGATTAATTAAGAGTTATTAGATTAAGAACTTATACTTTGAGATTGTATGGGTAGGAATCCATACAAAAACAGTAGGAGTAGTGATTGCACACATTTAGACATCATATCCCAGTTTAGCTCCTTTACAGCTTTGCTTAGAGTACATCAACACATTCAATGCATGTATAGTAAACTAAAATTGTTGTCAAACTTATTGATAAATATGAAGAAAATCCTTGAATTTTAGTCTATTATAAAGAATGAAATCATTAAATATTAAAAGAATTAATTAAAATTCAGACAAGTATTACTCATATGAGAGGGTTTTCAGTGAATATGAGAAAAGTTTTGTTTAATAAAATTTATTTATTGAATATTATATTAAAATAGAATTTTTTTAGTCTTTTTTATCCGTTGGCTTTTGGGTAAATAATTTAACTGAGTTTTGTTGAGAATCGGGAAGTTTAGGAGTTTTAAAACTCAAATTATTTTTAATGTATTCGTTTATCTTTGGTGTCCACAGAGGATCCTCTATTTGACTGGAATCGACAGTCGACATACCACTCATTACATTTGTTTTAACTGTTTCATTAATGACACCAGACTTGGGATAAGTCTTAACTGTTTCATAGATGACACCAGACTTAGGCGAAGACGAGTACTCTTTCTTAACGCTCGTTGACTTCTCTTCAGTCTGAGTATCGTTTTCTTTCACTTCTTTGGCAGTACTTTTGGGGGAAGTTTTTACTCTACGTTTTTTGGACTGTGGGCTAACTGTTTCATTAATTGCTGATTCGCTTAACTTCTTGTCTTTAAGCTGATATTCTGCATACACTGATGGTATTGAAGACACTGTTTTGGACTTTTGAGCACTTATTGAATGTTTGTCCGATTTCTTACTCTTCTCAGTCGTGGCCTCCGTTTCATTAAGAGCTACTGTCGATGACGTAACTTTCTGTAGGTCCGATACCTCACTCTTTTCTTTCTTAACCAAATGGAATGTCGGTTGAGTTCGCCCACAAATACACCAACAAATTACACACATTATCACAATTACTATTAATACAATCCCAAAAACTAATCCGAATATTGAGAATACGTAAACGTAATCCACAGAATCTGTTGTCGTCATAAAAGATGGTGTGCGTGTAGTGCCACCAAATGTATTGTTCAGTTGTTCACTTAATGTAGTAGTCATTTGTTCTTAGACTTAAACAAGTGATGATTTAAACAGAAATGAAATTCAATAAACGGTTATAAATAAGTAAAACTGACTAAAAGTTTTCAAATATTATTTAAATTTCAAACTTATTAACAATTGTTATCAAATGAAATCTCGTGTTATTAATAAATTGGGAATACATCTAAAAACGTTGCACTGAATAACAATTCAAATACTCCTCTGACTAAACATTTCAGAATAGATATGAAGTTAATTGAATTTAAGCAATAAATATAATGTATATTTAAAGTACAGTATAATCTAAATAGTATTGCATTTATATTAGTTATGAACACATAGAGAATAAATTAAAAACTTTGAGTTCCATTCATG
>JAQGCF010000119.1:0-13794 GCA_034699405.1 Hermanniella punctulata | reverse complement strand
TGTGACTCTTTTTGGAGACCGAAAAGTGAAGACTTATTGTTATTTTAATCAATGAAAATAAAGATTAGAAAAATTATTATTCATATTAAGAATCGCAGAATTACGGCACTCATTAACGGTATATAAGCTATACTAAACTCTATCCTAAGCATTGAGGAGTAGTGTAGAGTTAGGAATAGCTTCTAATCAAAGAGTGCTTACAATGAATTATTCGCTCAGAAGAGCGTAAAAACTTTCTCTCATTGCCATTATTTTAAGTCTCCAGTATTACTATTATTACTACTATAGCTGTACTCAAATTGTAGTCAACACTCGTCAATAGAACTGGTATTAAATTAGTTGATATTCGATTCAATTGAGTCAACATTAGAGTCAAATCCCAAACCCATCCAATTTCAACTACTCGTCGGAAAACCCGTACAAAACATGAACTGTGAATGTATTTCAGGCCAATAATATTCGCGTACTTCCACTGGTAATACACGTGTCAGTCTTGAACAGTACCAAAGCGTCACATTATTTTTGAGTACGAATTAAGCCAACACTCGCACAGATGATAATCCAAGAAAATACGTCACATCTCATATAACACTATTAGTATTTGACACTAAACATGTGCGGGGATTAAAATCTATTACATTGAATGCAAATTCGTTCCAAAGCGTGAGAAACCAAAAACAAAAAGAGGTGTTATGTGTGTTATGTAACCGACATCTACTCTAACACTATAATAAATGCTTTTCTATTATTTATAGCACTAGTAATTAAGTCATACAATAAAAAGAAACACTACTTTTAAAGAGAATTATTTATTGATGAAAATGAGACAAATTATTAATAAACTGAAACTAAACTAAAACTTACTTTTATTTCAATGATTTGACAAATATTGAATCAAATAATATATTTAAACAAATATATGTATTATTTGTTTATTAATTTGCTTTCGATTTAATATAATCTCATAATTTTCAGACATAATATAAGAATCAGAAATCTATAGAATAAAAGCTACAAAAGAATTTGATTTACTATTCTATGCCTAACATTAACTGTAGTGACGGCTACCATAAGTCCTGAGATATTTAGGATAAAACTAATAGAAGTTTGGCCTCATATCTGAACCATAAGCTGAAGTGTGTTTATGCCATAAAAATCTAAGTTATTGAAGAATAAGCAAAGGATTAAAACTCGATTTCTATTAATACCACTTTACTCCTGTAGTATTTCTCGATAATCATAAGCATCCATATTATATAGTATTTTTTAAAACTTATGTTACATTAAATTTGAAGGATTTTCATCATTTGATATTAATTTTATTTATTTTTGTACTTTATTTCCACTCAATTCCTCAATATTTGTAAATAAATTTTATTTTTTATGTTTTCTTAGTTTTAACTTTTGTTTATCCAATAGTTTTATTCAATATGAATAACACTGATATCACAAGTGAAATATCATATAATACAGTATAACATCGCTTCGAGTTTTTAATTTTAAGCCATAAATACATCGATTGAAAGGATAGGATAACAAACTAAGATTATTATTATATCTATCAATAAATGGATTTACATTTATTTTATTAAACAATTCTGATATTTATTTAACATTTAGAAAAAATTGGATAAAAGAGCGCATAATATAGTGGTATACAAACATAAGTGACTAAAAAATTACAATAAAATATACGTTTAAATCATCTAATCTTATGTTAATCTTAAAATAAATACCAAAAGTAAACATTACTCAAAAAATTTCTATTAATTGACAATTTAAAAGCATTACAACTAATCGATGTTTTACAATCATTTAAAGCAAAACCTATGCAAATACGGTAGTAATTGGTTTAACAAAGTGCTAAAAACCATATTTTTAATGTTTAAAACAGCGAATCAAACATTTGTTTCATCCAATTATTACTATTGTTATTAATATTATTAAATGCGATTTATCACAGAATTATTGTATGAATTATTTTCAATAATGATTGTCGTAATGACTATATTATAGATGTTTAACATTTATTAGGAATGATAGACAACAAAAACCAAATTAAGGTAAGACTATTTGTCGATAATAACGTTATAATAAGAGTTAGTAAATTATATTAAGTTTTTTATATTAATGTCACAAAATGTGTTCAAAAAAGGAACCTCTAATACAATTGTGAGAACAAGTATTTAGTATTTAAATCCTGTTTTACAACTATTATTAGTTATTGAAATAACTAAAACTAAGTCTAAATAAAATAAATTTAATGACAAAAATAAAATCACAAATATTTTTAAGCAAAGACTAGAGGAATGCAAAGAAAATATTCAAACTTTTAAATAAAACAATTTTAAGATTAAAAAATTTATTTATTAATAACACTGTAGTATCTTAAGTGGTAGTCATTAGATATGGGTTAAAATGAGTTCATATGTGATTAGACATTCTTAAGATAGACTTCCAATTCGATAGTGTGATAGTGTGTGAGAGGGAGGACAGAGAACAGAATAATTTGTGGTTAATTTATGGCCTAATAGTAATTGAATTTGTTTTGTTAAAAGAGATCTGTTTTCTGCAATTCTAAGCATTTATTAGACGATCGCTGTTTCAAAATATAGATATAGTTTTCACAAATACTACTCATCTCAATATTGAGTAAACGGTCAACGATTTTGAGACGCAATTTGTATTATAGCTTACAATTCATTCAATTGTTATCCAGATTTTGACAGCACAAAGAATTGGTTCCCTCTGTGTATAACATATTAGATGATTGTGTGATCTTCTGGTGTCTGATGTATGAAGTGATTGATTGGCGAAAGTAAGTCCACTAATGTTTTTGAAGGTGTAAATGCTTTAAAACGATTAACTTTAAAGCAAAGCAATTGTGTTTAAGAAGAGCACAACTACCGGTACTAACATATTATTGCACTTTTAAGTCATTGAGTTTGTGGCGGAAAAAAATTAAGTTATATTTGTTTGAAATATAACATAAATTCTATACAATAATTGCTTCACTTATTTAATGACAAATTAAAGTCAAACTATTCTTAAGAAGACTTCCCCTCAAACAAAATCCCTGCAAAAGTTTGGACTCATTCCTAAGCAAACCTTAAAGTTATCGCTGATTAGCTGTCAATCACTGAATAACACAATTTTTCTCCGACGGCTCGTTTAGATGAATGGGTCCTTGAGTTGCACTTTCAACTATCTCGTCGTCTTCGATCCTATAAAGATTGGGTAAATAGTAAACAGAGATGTGTTTCGATAATAATTCAAATAATTAATTGCTTTATTAATCGAAAAGAGTATATGCGCTCAATAGCACTCGTATTAAAAGTAATTAATTAGTAAATTGATTGAACATCAAAAGCGAGTTGTGTTCCAATATATCATTGTTTAGTTGAAAGAAAGGCCGCCTTTTATTTGGCCCTACAATCAGTCAATGACATAATCCAGTGTTGGCTCCTTAACCAAACCATTTATCAATAGACAAAATATGAACTTTCATTGAATTTTGAACAAACTTTGGCTAAACTTATAATACTATAGAATATATTGAAAAGACAATAAAGAACACTAATGTTTGTCTCACATGAGATATACTTTGAATTAATTTTGAGAATACGAGAGATGAGAGAAGTTATAGGACTTAAACGAATAGAAAAGCGATGAAAACGATTAAAAAGTGATTATTAATTACTCAAAAGAAAGAGGATATGATATGTTATAAATTTGTAGAAATAACTACACATAAAATTATTTGAGAGACAGTATAAGTAAATGTAATGCCAGCAGGAGTTGTGTGTCTGTTAGCATTGGAGCAAAGAATGTGGTGAGATATGTATGATCTGAAAAATAAATTCTGCACGAAATGGGGGACACTGTAAGTATATATGCAGTGATCAAATGCATCCAATATTCGCATTGACAAAGACGGATAGCTGTATAGCTGTAGCTAACTATACATTCTTTTTAATTGAGCTCTATTTGTGCCAAAACCTGTAATACTCGGACTCTTTAGAAACGAGTCGGAATGCAATCGGGATTACATATAATCAATATCACATGTTTTGCAAGTGTGAGAAAAGGTAACAATTTTGGTCAATAGACTTATTTAACACTTGTTTTCTAAAATAAAGAATTTCAAAGGAATTCAAACAATTCGATTCGATATCAAAATATTTTAACTCAAAGAGAAAACTAATTTTAAATAATTGGAAAATATATTAATCATTGAAAACAATTATTTTCAAATTGATTGACGAAAACCATATAATAATGAAGTTTATAGGGATTAGGATTTCATGTTAGGATTGACTTCAAATTAAAAGAATGGAAAATCTCTAAATCAAGTGATGAGACATTGAATACAATTTAGAAGAATTGTCAGTTAATTACAGATTGAAATTATTATAGGTTTGTACTGTACGTCATCCGCACATTCAATTAAATCAAAGCTCTTCCTCTTTCTCTGTCTATCGATTTTTCAGCTGTTGAGCACACGTTCTCAACTGAACGCCACTCAGATTAAGTTTAGGTCTTTTGTAGGACAAACTAATCGTTATATTGATTAATGCAGAGCACAGACAACACAATAACACATATAATTCGAGTGAACAATAGAAACAGATATGATTTGAATCATTGCAAAAGAGAAGGAAGTTTTAAATTATCAATGTTTTGATAAGAGAACCATTTTGTCAAACTATTTGTTAACAAACCAATGCATCAATACATCAATGTATCCATGAATCCGGGAAAAGGCACTCTCAATGCAGATCACTGTCATTTCACATTAGACTACAGACCATTGCTTTCTAAAATATCATATAATTATTTACTTTGTAAATATCCGTCGATTTTACTTATTTTCAAATTAAATATATAATCAAATTAATCAAAAATAATGTAATAATACATAACTAATAACTACTTAAACTCTAATTATGTTATTTTCATATTTAAGTATTTAATTAGAAAAATAATGATAAGAATGTAGTAATTTATTTGATTTTTATCAATTTCTTAATCAATTTCTATATTTGTTAAACACAACGAATCTATTGATGAAATTATTGTATATTTACTTCAATAGTGGTATCGATTTTAAATTTTATGAATTCCTTATTACAAGTGAATTGAAATATTATTTCATTTCAATTAATCATTTTTGAAGTTTGGAAAAAATTTATTCTTATATTTCTTTTCAAGACTTGAGGACTATTAAAATGTTTTAATGGTTATCGTATTGATTGTCTAAAATGCAATATTGCATGGGTTCAGGTATTTCAAATACATGATAGAGCATTACAAAAGATTCTTTAGGCACAGAGAATACATCTCAAGACCTGTTAGGCAAACCATTTCAAGGGAACTCGTTCTAAGATAATAATAGCTTTTAAAATACTATTGTAAAAATATAGCCTACAATTAGCTTAAATACTGCAGTAGTGGTTTAAATAAGCTGAAAGGCCACACCACACCACACCATACCATTAACTATAAAAACTGCTCTTCGCCTCACTTTCAAATTTACTCCACTATTCTTTATATATTAGCCAATTGTGATAACACATTAAACCATATGAATCGAATAAATTTTAAAATTGTTTTTTTTGCAAATAATTTATGTCTAAATGTTATTTATAATCGAATAAAAAATAATAAAAATTATTTATTGTTTATGTTATTATTCGAAAGCATTTTTGAAATCACAACCAGAATAATAATGGACTATAAAAGTAAGAGTAAGAAAAATATTATAATGAGAAAGTTGGCAAATATCAATACTACCCGTTTCTTACGAGAAAATTTGCGTATAAATGAGATTTTCTTATAATGCAGTAATAAAGGCATCAATTGTTTTGAGAATACATAAGATTTTTGAAACCAATCAATACGTAAAACTAATTGAATGCACGAATTACTTAAGTTATCAAAATAAAGATTAACTGTTAATCTATAAATTGAATTACTATTTAATGTTTGAGAATTAGCATAGAATGCATTCACTTATCTATTTTTAAGAGTGTTAGTAATGTTAGTAATCTGAGGGCTTAAATGATTACAAAAAAGAAAGCGATAAAAATGCAATAATTTTAAAGTTAATTTCAAATTAGACATTAGATCATGACTTAAGAGGTAAGAGACCAATGATTTAGAGCTCGCAATTAACCCTTTCGACACAAAAGACTTCTCTAATGGCGTGCAAAAGATTTATAGTAAAAGCCATATTCTGGTTGCCAGTACTGGTCGTAAATTATGTGTCTCTAAAAAAGGCTGTTTTGAGTCTCATCTCATAGTGTGTCTCAATAATGGGTGCCTTTACGAGCATTGCTCTCAACATCCGCAATATTGGCATCAAATGAATCGGCGCTGAATCCGGCATAGAATGGTATATATAGACGAAATGATGCTGAGTTAAACACCAGGGGGTTGAACTATATACCCATGTAATAGTTGGATACACACCTGTGTTCAGTTCAACTTTTGCTTATAATAACAAAATTGAAGCCAAATTCAAGCGCAAAATATTACCGACACTGCATTTGGGAAAACCTAAAACCTGGTCATTTAGGCAAAGGGGGGTCTGTTGTCACACACATCAAATCATGTTAACAAATTATATTGGGATCAGAGTTCATCCCAGGCATCTCTATATACCATCAAATGAATTAGAAATTTTTGCGTCATATCTAACACATAACACAACCAACAAATCCATTCACATTCTCTGCATTCATACCATTGACCTATGATTGACACCACAAGAAGTTGGAGCAGAAGGAGATGATCGTGGATTGGATTTCAAAATAAACATTTTGTTAAGCATTCAAAACACAAATAGTTTTATAGTTTTACTAAAATAAATATATTTTTAAAAATAAGTCAAAACTTCTTTCGAACTAAAATTCAAATCAATGCTAGAGATTAGACATAAGTGAGGACTAATCACAGGAAATTACTCCCGCAGTGAATGTCTGGAGAAGAGGAGTGTTAAGAAGTGACACGAACTCAACTTTTGACAATTTGAACATAAGTGTCAATAAGAAATGCATGAAATAAAAACAAACAGTTCTTTAGTATTGTATGACATGAATGACTTACGCTTTCTCTTGAGTATCGAGATGTTGAACCAACTCATCCCTCTTATTAACAATTGTCACGAGCTCTTCCAGAAGCAACTTTTCCCGCTGTTTCTGGCTTTCGGTCTTTTGCCAATCTATAAGCAAATGAAAAAATAATACATAAATACCAAACGAGAGATAGAGAGGGAAAAAATTTAAATAAAAGAATTATAAATGTTATGAATGCTATAAACGTTGAAATATTGTAATGCAAAAAATGATGGCTTTTGGCAATGATGTTATTACAGGAATCTATGTGCTAATGATACTATTGAATGCAAGGTATCCATTGATGGATGGTTTAATTTAGCGAATCTGCATTCCTATCGTCAATAGCCATAATATGGGCCACAACTAACTAAACTAACTAAACAAGATTACATGTATAAGCTGTCATATTTTCATCTGATGGATCACTACTGGGCGGGACACAAATTTCCAACCTGTGACTCCGGATGAATTAAATGCCAACTGAGACAACTAAGTCTAACAATAATCTAACAACAGTTAGATCACCTGTGGAGTGCTTTAATCAGAAGGAAGAGGTGCTAAACGTGTCATAAATAGTTTGAGTCAGTATTATCAAGATATATGTTGTTTTGATAATTCAATCTTGTTTTACACTTTTATGTACATAATATGTATATAAAGCTATTCCCAAAGTCTTTCTAATAATTCACTTCATCTCTTCATCTCTTTTAGATTGAAGAGTAATATTGTTTCCTTTATATCAGATTTACATCACCCAACACTCATATACAAAACTGGTTATCCTCTATACAAAAAACGATTAAATTTCTCCAAATAGCACTTTAGGTATTATGAATTGATTAAACTTTTACGACTTCTTTGTTCGTTTCTATTTACAAACTTTAATATTTATTTTTTATTATACGAAATCTTTTCTAATTTTGGGAGTAATAAAAGTTCACGTTTTTTATTATAAGTGGTATTTCTCTTAAATTTTAATTCAAAAATAACACATTTAATAGCATCTCAACTAGACGTGCAGGTTGTGCTCAAAACCATACATCGGGTTGAGTTTTATTTTTTTATTCTAAACAGATTAGTATTTGCGTAATTGAAATTTAAATAAATTAAATAAACTTTAGATCTTTTATACTTCAACACCAAATAAATTGACTTTAAATCTCTTGTAAAAAAGAGATCTCTGATTAGAATAATATGATTAAGAAGTTTTGTATTTGTTTTGCTAAAAAATTATTGTTTTAATCCATAATTAGACATTTAATAAACAGATAAATTCTATACAATTTGAAACTTTAATCGTTGATCACTAAATGTCATATGAGTTGATTTAAGAGCAAAACAAAACTTTAGCTGACATTTATTGTAGTTTTAAAGATCAACTTAAATGTATATATAAAAAGTGATTACTTTTACTGAATCTATATATGATATAAGAAGGGCTTTAAATAGCTTCGAGTGAAATTGTATAGTATTATTAAACCTTATGCATATACCCCAACAGTTTATTCAGAGCTCTATTAAAATCAATAAAAATTTCACATTATTTTATGATATAATCAAATGGAGAGGTATTGGAAGAAAACACATATAATAGATGTATTAAAAAGAATTTAGAAATAGAAAAATTAAAAAATAAAAACTCTATCGCAAAAAAACAAACACCGAGTGAGTGGAGTGAATGCAAAAATGATGGGAGAGTTGAAAGTAATTGTAATACAAGTAAATATTGTAACTGAATATAAAATATAATATAAGCTATCAATTGGGGATTCATATATAAAATGTTGATACATATAATGCGCACAAACTTTATTTAAGTAAAGCAAACGTACCAGAGATGTACAGAGTAGGTTCAGTGAATCTATACGGTATGGCAAACGAGAATATATACGTTTTTGGCAATTTGGTTGAGGCAGAGAAGCAACTGAGCGCTAATGTTCTGCTAAGCCGCTTATCAAAGGGAGGCCAAAAAGAATCAGGAATGAAGAGAACTTTACTCTATATATAAACAGAGTATATACTGTATATACTGCACAGTATATGGAAAGCAAAGCTTTCATTGCAATGCCTGCAAACTCTGTTACCAATTTAATCTTAAACTCAGTGAGTACAGCATCCATAGGTTATTATGAACTGAAAAAATAGCTATCAGGCAATATATGATTATGTGTTCACAACCCATTGTCCTTAACATCTCATGTTATAGATGTTATAGAGTCAGTCTTTTTTGGCAAAACAGTCACATATATTGCAGAGACAAACAAAATAATGGAAAAATGTCACATCAGAAACACACATACCTTCAATGGCCAGAATAGATCGCAATTCTCTATTCAGTAAATCAAATCTTCTCTCCATATCCGCCTCTTTCTCTCTAAAGTAAATAAACAAAGTATTAGATTAATTTGTGTTCACTTCGAAACATACTTTCATTACATTAACTTTTAAAACAAATATTATTATTATTATTCGAACGTTTCGTTTGGAGTCTATTAATTAATTAATGAAAATTCAAACAAAACTCTTTTCTAATTAATTTTTTAAAATAATTCAATTCAAGTGAAAATCAAAAGTTTTTTTAAATACTTAAATGCAAATCATTAAAAAATAAATTGACATTAAAACATAGTGAGCATGAGATCAGTGCCTACTCTTCTTTTAATGCGTGAAAGAATTCTTGTTAAGACAGAATTTATTATATATTTTTAGCTCTTAAAGAGATTTTAATTCATTTCGATAAAAAATTCAACAGAAATGAATTGAAGTCGCGATTAAAATATATTTAATTGAAAAATCATTTAAAATGTGAAATAGTCTTATAGAGGAAAAACTTGAGTTAATGCGATTATTTACAGAATATTATAAGAGTTCCTATTTTTGCCAAACAGACTAAATAAACAACAGAGAACAGGCATTTGCACTAAAATTTGCAAATATGTCATTTGTTTTCATTTTATTTTGCAAAAAAATGATTAAAAGTGTTGAACAAAATATTTAATTCTGTAGAGAATAGACATGTATTGATTTATCACATATATCCTCTAATTTTTCACTTTGAGTGCCCAAAAACAATAAGAAATATTCACAAATTGTTTGAATCAAATTGAAATAAATTTTACATTTTATATATTTTACACATAATTCATCAAAATTAATAAAATTCAAGTGTAATAACTCTTTCAATAATAAAAAAAACTATTTGTGAAAAAGTAAAAAGTTTTTAATCTAACAAATTAGTGAAACAACTAATTCAAGAAAAATATTTTTAAAAATGTAATTACATTTAAATTATATTAAATTAAGAGTAATGTATATTAAAAATTAAATAATAATTCATTAAAATTAGTTTTAAAAAACTCCTAATAACGGGATATATGGCTTTCAGTAATGAGTTCATATAAAAAACGTAATAAACAATGTTTCGGGTTTTGCCATTTGAAAGATGTTCGATATTTTAATAAATTACTGGTGCAAAACCATCTGAGATAGCTTTTACTGTCTACCACTTGATGTGAAGGGTGTTATTTATCCCTCATTTTATTTAAGGTGTTTAAGGAATAAAGAAAGTGAAGAATTTGATAAATTTGGTTATTTTAGAAAAATTAATTAAACTCAAGAATTGGGTACAAATTAGTGATTTGTGTAACTCTTTAGCATTAATTTAAAAATTTCTTAATTATGTTCCCATTAATACTGACTCGCCTTCCGATAGTTTTGGTAAAAATTAAAAATTTTAATAATTAAATAGAAATTATTGATTGAATTGCGATAATCCGATGAACTCTTTAAGGAATGTGGAGTACAATTGTTTGATGGACTGCAATATATTTCTTATTTGATTTAAGGGTAGTTTTGACGAGAAAGAAGCGAATAATAATTGCGATCAAAGCACAGACGACCACCACCTTTGTTATAGTGAAACTTAGTTAACTGTATGGGCGGTTTGGTAGTGAGCGGGCAATTTCATGCTGGCATATAATGAAAGAAAAATATCCGTTCACTGAACGCTTGATTGAATTTCTTTGACACTACAAATCTAGACGTAAATGTGTGACACAAATGGAATACAATTTTTGATTTTGAGCCCAAAACAGAACTGAATCAGAAATTTGCAATCAGATGAATGTCTGTCAGCGGTATTGTTCGCAGCTAAGCTTTGGAACCACTAAATATTTAACAGGTAAGTAATGGACACAATGGATATAAGAAATTGAAACTCGAAGGTCAAAATGGGCCACAACTGATTTTATGAATAAATCCCTGTATAAGAAGTGTAGAAGTGAGGACCACCCCTACAGTTATCGCAAAGACCTACAGGAACGTCGATTTTCCAACTGATCAGTTCTCAATATGAAGGGTGTCAAACAGCGTCCCTACAGTCCAGACCACTATAATTTAAAGCTCATTCCATTATGAAAACTCGTAGTAATTTAATAATAATTAACTGAATCGAGTAATAAATGTCATTATTATAGCCTTTCGTTTTGACATTCATTTGAGATTTTCAAATATATATTACAAATAAAACTAACTTTCGATTCATTAATTTGTCAGAAATTGTGTTCATTTCCAATCTTTTATTTTTGTTTTAAATTATTTTAGGAATTTATAGTTTTTCCTCTTTTACTAAAAGCAAAGCTACGAAAAAAAATTTAAGGAATGCGTTCTTCGCCTGTGAATAGATTTGAACAGTGAGAGAGAAGAAATCATTGAAAAATAGTACTAAAAACTCAAATCTATTGGACATAAACGCACATAACTTAACAGAAATATAGTCCCGACTGAAAACATCATTCGATAGAAAAGAATCTTTTGCTAAATGAGTGACACGTTTTGGCAAAAATCTATTGACGACAAAACTTCACGCCTTTCTTAAGTATTTTGAAGAAACCAAAAGAATGAAAAGCAATAAAATTCGCTCCAATGCATACATAATATTATGGCAAAAGGGATAATACAAATAATATGACTAATAAAAATAGTGCAGTCCTGTCAGTGCTGTCAAATTTGCATTCAATGCTCGAACTCCCGATAAAAGCACAATAACATCAAAGTGACTATTAGTTTAGTGAAGTTTATAATTTGACTTTTGGTTATATATTATATGATTGAATGCAAAATACGATAAAATTCTTCAATTTTTAAAAAGAAATGAATTCAAAGAATTTTTTTTCGAAAGTCTATAAACAACAGATTTAAGATAAAAAATTCTGTTCTTTTGATTGTAAATAACATACAAATGACAAACAAAATGAAACCTAAAGTGAAAAGTTATCTCTGATTTAGTCTAACATTTAATAATTTGTTATATGAGTCAGTTTCTAGAATTTAGCCTCAGGTAAGCCATTGGCGCAATGCTGTCTGGAGAAAGTGCCAATTTATTTGACTCATTCGCCCCACACTTTAAGCGCTGGAAGTCCAGGTGCGCGAAGGTCATACACATTGAAATTATTATTGCCAACCAATAACAGTAACTTTTCGGAACTACATTTCCTATTTAGGTGTCAAACAAGTTCTCCAATTTTAAAGTAATGGGTAGTTAAAGAGCATCTCTTAAGAATAATGAATCCATAATTTTTCTTATATAACAAAAATAAAGAATTCCATTGAAATGAAGGATAAAATTATTTTTCTAAATTTTTTTTTACTTATATTAAAAAAGTTTGTGAAACAAAAAACTCATAAAATAATAACATTATTATCGTTTGTGGAATTGTAACTAAAAATCGAATAAATACTACTATTTGTATGTGAGTTCAAGTTAAGGGTCTGTTATGTTATAGCTTTGAAAATTTCGACTTATTTTGTTTTGTTTGATTAGAGTCACTGTCGAGTGAGTGGAAGGAGAGAGAGAGGGAGAGGAGTTAGATATGCAGGAGAGGAACAGGAGAGGGAGAGAGAGTGAACCAGAATATATAGTATTGTGCATTTGGTTCGGTAGTGATAAGGGATTTGCTAAAAGAAGATTATAATGATTATAATAATGGCCACATAAGCACTAATGAGTTGCGCTATAATAAGAATGTTCTGTAGTTACAAAAGTCTGAATGAGTAGACCCTATAAAAGGTAATCCCAATCAATTAGAGATGAAATAAAGTCGCTTCACTTGTGTTCTGTGTTCGCCACCTCTAATGCATATTTCTCAACAACTAATCTATATTTAGAGTACAATTCATTCATACAATTCAAGGGATTCTCAATTGGGCTCTAATTGAAAAGTTTGGTTTCGTTTCCAAACATTTCATTACATTTAGTAGTTTTCAAACAATGAGTAAAATTCTCGCATTTCATTACTCACTCATTATTAGATAAAAACTTCAAATATTATTAAAACAACTTTAAGTCTAAGTTTAAAATAATTGAATAAAAAATAACTTAAAATAATATTATATAAAACTTAATTAATAATTCTTACAGAATATTGAGTTGCATTTGCCTTCTTATCAATGCATTTCTTTTATTCACCAAAACGAACCACTTCTGCATTAGTCTCTCTTCTTCCCTCTTAGAGCCACCTTTTGGACAAAAAACACATTAAAATATTAATTTATATTTAAAAGTATTATTTTTGAACAAAACTCAATTACATTGTATTAAAAAATAAATTCAAAAGACAAACAGAAATAAAAGATGTTTGCACTGAATATAAAATAAAAGTTTTTCAAATATTTCATA
>JAQGCF010000118.1:0-13852 GCA_034699405.1 Hermanniella punctulata | reverse complement strand
TATTGAAAGTTTAGTTTAGTTATCATAAGTTTCTTATCTATAAAATTAGATTATATGAACGAAAATCCTTTTAAGTGCTTTAAATTTGTGTTTTAATTAGTCAATACTTTATGGTTTAATACTATTTTAGTCAAATGTTTTTCTATTAACGATATTTAATTAATTATGAAATTTATATTAAAACTTATAAACAAATTATTACAAAACACTTCATATGTTTTCCTCTGAAAAACAGATAAATTTTTAAAGAAATAAATTATCATAAAAACAGATAAACAAATTTCAAACGCGAATCAATAAATAACTGATTACTAGCATTAAATATCAAGTGTTGAAAAAGTGTTTTTCAAAAAATTATATAAAACAAACTTTTAATAATTGATAACAAATAAAAAACAAAAATTCAATTGAAATAATGTTTGCGTTCAGAGAGAGATCAGCTGATCGTTCAATACATTTATGAATGGCTGACAACTTGTGTGTCGTTTATTAGTTTAAATTAGTATAAAATCAAAGAAATACTGGTCGCAAAAGTTTGCCTCACCTTTACTTTATAAATATATTAGAGTTTATTGAATGCCATTAAATACTAATTAATTAAATTGAGAACTAATGGCACACATTTGAAGAAACAATTTATTCACAACAAAAATACATACAATCAGTTATACATGTATTGAGTCACTTGCGAAGTACGCAAGTCTAGCGAAAAGTGCGCCATTGTTGCAATGTTTGTGTGTGTACTACAGGCAAACCTACTTATCAGGAGTTCATTGAACTTCTAATCATTAATTAACGGATAACTTTTAATGAACTCTTTATTTAACAAATTATTGTTTAATTTTGACTCTCGAGGCCAAGACTTGGCTGCAGTTAATTGATTATTAAATTTTTTTATTAATATGAAAAAATAGGACTCAATATATAAATTGAAACATATAAAACTTAAAGTTCACAAATCTCTATGGCAACCAATTTACAAGAAAGTTACCGGCATTTTAACCATTCACATATTAATACCCATTACTCATACAATCATATCTTGTTTTTTGAATTTATTTGATTAAAAAACGAATTAAACGTTTATATTATATCTCAAATCTTAATTCAAATAAAAAATGTTTACCAAAACAGATTAAATTGCATAAAAAGTAGTGACGCATTCCTTTAGCTTTTCATCCCTATGCAGTTCATTTAGCTTTAACTCCTCTTTCTTTTCTAAAATTAATTCTCAATATTTATTAATATATTTAATCTTACAAAAGAAGTGATAGGTTTTCAAAGGAGAAAACGAGTAATTAATCAAAAATAAAAAATTGAAAAATTTTTGTATTAACTGAGAAAATGAAGTTTTTGTAGTGAAAACGATTTTATCTTATAATTAGAAGAAATAAAAATCAAAAATAAAAACTTTATTTTTCTAATGTAAGAAACATTGAGTTTAGGAATAATTAAAAAGTAATTTAAAAGAAATTGAGAGAAAAAATGAGTTTGATTTTGGTTTTATTTTACAATGGATGGCAATAAGAGTACAGTAGAGAAGAGTAAAGAATAGTAGTAAGTGATGGCTATTGAGTAGTGCTGTGAATGTGGTATTGATTTTTTGATAAAAATTTGAAATGAGTAACTCTGACAATAACGCCCTCCCATTTGCGAAAAGGCTATTTCCCTTTCGAAACATTAACAAAAATGGCTGCGAAGGGGAGTAATGTTTCACTGGAGGAGAGATATAGCACTGTAAGTAATTGTCTATTTTAAAACATTTAATTATTAAAGTTTAAAATATGTGACACAAATGTCATTCTTATGGTTTGACATACAATTTAATGGTTTAACTGTCACTAAAGTTTCACTTTATTACCATTTTTTAAAAGTAATCAATAATTTGATAAATTTATATTATATGAAAGATGAGAGCAGAGCGTAGAGCGCACGGAGTATAGGCTTCTATATAGTCATGCATTACTATTACTATTAGTAGTTGTGTTACTCTTAGAAACTGGTAAAAAGCGAGTGATGCCATCGATGCTATGCTAGGGAGCGGTCATCACCGCATCGCTATTCCACGCGAAGCCCACTCTAAGGCTGACAAACAAATCAATGAATCGCATTAATCAATATCACATCAATACCTACCTATGCTATCAATGAGTTATCCAAATATAATCTTTATTTACGGTTAGATTTATGTAATTTTAAATTTTTAAATAAATTCAAACTTTTTTTGAGTAAAACTTTTGAAACTTTTTTTTGTGATTAATTAATATTTTGGTGACATTGATATCCACTTATTATTTGATAAATGAATTCTATATATAATTTGAGTTTTTGTTTTTCGTACTCATTGTTAGGAAAACAAATTGAAAACAATTGAGTCAAAAGTGTTTATTTAGTAAAAAAAAAGAAAAATAAAATAATAAAATTGGGGTATATTTTGAAAGTGCGCGTTCAGAGTAGGGAGAGTAGAGTGGCGTAAGTCTACCATAGATAAGCTGAGAACTGATTGCCAGTGCGTTAGTGCGCCGCTCACTCGCATTTGTAAGGCAGCACTATTGGCAATACGTCCGCATTTTCCTCACTCTCCACTTTACTACTGATGCCGAACCAAATTTGGCGTTAGTTGTGTGATAGAGGCCGAAGTGTGTGCTGCCTAAGGTTGCTGTAGTTGTTGTTTATATCTCTACTACATTGAGTGAATTTTGAAGTGCATTCACATCACACACACACATACACATGCAGTGCAGGCATCAAAGGTAGGTTTGAGATAACAAAAACCTTTCACTTTCTTTAGTGGATATTTTTGTTGTGTTTTTGCATTTATTTGTTATGTTTTTACTAAAAAATTAATAGTTTTGAGTCAATGATTAAAGTGTTGATTAATATGATATAATTATAATAGTGTTGAGGTGTTTGATGATTGCCACCTATGCCTCCTATGCCTCTGCACATAAGTATCATTTGTCATTTCTGCTTATGATAAGAGGAAATCCGCATCACTGATGCTTATGAAGAAGAAAGAGCAGAGCATTGAAGTGCAGAACAGGTATATTTGCAGAACAAATTTGCTGTGAGGCAAATATGTCTCTTATGATGATGTGATATACAGACTGCACACTATGTTCTATGTTCTAAGTGTTGCCCTATTATTCTATTGCCAGCATTTGGATAAAAGGATAGAAGAATTTGCGTTATAAACACGTTCTGTGTCTTACTATTAGAGTACAGTTAGCTTTTCATTTGATATGTGCCTACGCTCTACTTAATGATGCGTTATGTCAGCCGACACAGGCGTTACTATGCATGCCTTCTTATTCCATACCTGATAAACGTTTCATTTTGTTGCTCTCTGTCCCATACATACAATAATTAGACGTTATATCATAGCTATAGCGCATGTTTATTGAGTTTATTATATTTGCCGTTATTTCAATATTCATTAAATTATAATACTATATAAATATTTGATTTATAATTTCAAATTCAATTTTCCACTTATGTCCAGAGAGGAAAATCTATAAATTATTTGTCACTATTTTTTATTAAAGAGATTAAATTTTAGGCTAAATATAATATTCATAATATTAAAACGTTAATATCCATACGATTTCCTGCCTATCATTGCTTATAAATTATTGTTTTTATATATTTAATGTCTAAAAAAAGGTATAAAAACTATTAGCCTTAACTGTTTTGATGTGTAGTTATATTTAAGGCTTCACTGCAATACTACAGCACTGCAACACTGCAACATGTTATTTAATTTAAAATGAAATGTCAGACCCACCCTAAATAAAAATTATGTCTTCCATGAGTTAAGCTCTTCTCTCTCTCTCTCTCTCTCTCTCTCTCTCTCTCTCTCTCTCTCTCTCTCTCTCTCTCTGCCTGCCTCTCACTCTCATCGATAAATGCAATTTTATCCATAGATTCACTCATGCATTCTCTTGTATTCTAGCATTCCTTCATTTTTTCATATTTAGACTTTTTATACATATTTAATGTAAACTCATATACAGTATATTTATTACTAGTGTTGAGGAGTTGATTGTTTCCACAATTTAAAATGTAGTGTTTCGTGTATTTGGTAACATTGATATTGTTTCAGCTGTCAGAACAAAATTCAAACTTATATTTCCATATATTTTATTCCACATTAAAACTTTGACCCAAAAGTAATTAGTAGTCATTTCTTTTATTCTAATGTTTTTTCTCTAAATTGTTTCAACTGTTTTATTAATAGTTTTTTAATACATAGTAATGCAATTTGAGTACATTTTTCAGTATAAAACTATATGAAATGCGAATAAAACATTGATGTATTTGGAAACACCTGTTTCCTTCTTCACTAACTTCAAAACTTTTCATACATTTTAATATATATTTTTTAAACCTCTGTTTTATATATGCGATCACTTTTGATGTCAAACGAATCGATTTTTAAAATACACGTTGAAATGCAATAAAAATAAGTTTCCAATTGTATCAAAAATAGCTGCAAATAAAATAGCAGTGCATTGGTAGTAATAGTAGTAATGAGCTTATGTTTTTTCATGTCATTAATGGATTCCTACATTGTTCTTCTTAAAAAAATTGATTGCACTTTTAGATGAAAAAAGTCACTGTTTTTTCATATGTACTCTCTGTTAAGTTTATAGTGATTGATAGTCTGCAAAAGTTCTATTAGTGCTTAAATCTATAAATGATTCATAAATTATTTTATTTTTGTTTTCTTCATTATATCTTAGTTTATATTTTGCTCAAAAACTCAACAAAACAGTGAATTTTTAGCCATGAATTGCAAGTTAGAGTTCAACTAAAAACTTAAATAAAAATTTATTCTTCCTTTTAAAGTGTTTGCATATTTTCGACATTTGTAACTTCTATGCTCTCTGTTTCTAACTGTAGTCAATTTGGTATCTTAAGCGCACCTGCATTTCAAAAATGCTTTTATTAACTATTTTTACTCAATGTATTTGTCTGTCAGAGCCAAATATTGCGAGTCACAGCTTATTATTTATTACATTCATTATTGTTAACGACAATAAATGTGCTGCTGTTGATTGCAAGTCTAATACTTAATACTACTCGTGCTTTTTTATTCTGTTGAAATTCAATTTAAATGATGAAAAGTCATTTAACATTTCATATACACTTTTTACAAAACCAATTTATTGTAATGGAATTTTTAGTAGGTTTTCCAGGCTTTGTAGCTCTAGTAGGCATTCTCGTTATGTGTTTTATTTCAGACAATATTATTATTATTATTATTATTTTATTGGTTTTTCTTTCAATTCTGCTATATATGACTTAAGATTCATTTCATATAGAATTGTGTTGAATTGGTTTTACTTGAAATTAGAAATGCAAACCAAATGCCTCCACATCTCACAAAATATTTATATATAACAGTTGAGAGCAGACAGTAAACGGTATAAATTTTCTCTTTACCGACAAGTTGTCAATAGATGAATATCTTCTAGAATTTGAGCTCAATTTTTGTTTTTCTTTATATTATTTAATTAATATTAAAGACTAAAAATGGAATTGAAGTTATAGTAGTTCTTATTACTTGTGCTCGCTTACTATCCTGAACCACTAAATTTTTACTCATTATTACATTTAATGATATTAATGTGAAATAATATTGAAATTGATTTAATGGTTGGATCGAAAGCTGTAAAAGTATGAACCGATTCCATAATAGAATAGTATGTATACCAATGCGTTCATAATTTTCTTACTTATCATAGATAACCGTAAGGTTTATTCCAATATCAATATACAGTATGTTTTTTAGCATAGAATGGTGTAATGCAATCACATTAAAGTATGAAGCAGTTGAGTATAGCTCCAGTATCTTAACACAAATACAGACATTTTTGTTATTCGTTGACTTCTTCTTATTTTTAAGTCTATTCTATTTGAGTCATAAGATTTGATGCGATAAATGCGATTTGTTATATATAAGTCTATTTACATGTTTGCAACTATTGTTCACTTATTAGATTTGTTTACAGAATATTTCCGATAAAGTCAGTCACAATATGTGTCAAAGTTTTTTGTTTATATCAAACAATTTTCCTGTATAGGGATGTGTCTTATTATCCGAAATAGTCTTTACTGATCATATGAATAGTACTGTAGAGCCATAGCTATGATAACTGCCTATTTAAGCAATAGCTGCTCTCTTGATATCCTGTTTCACTAAAATGTTCCCTTTTTTCGCCTTTCTTTTCAACATTTTGTTATATCTTTTCCAACATAAATATTTTGCTCTTGAGTTGTGGGGAAAATATCAGGACTTAAACAGAGGAGAGGATGAGAGGATGTTAGACTTATTTTGCTAAATGATTATGTTTTCAATGTTATGCTTTGGCGAAATTTGTTACTATAAGCTTAATATAACAAAATATGTTAACTTTTTTCATTTCAGGGCGTTTAGTATTAGAAATGAATCGAAGCGAGTGTTTATAATAAGCATCCGCAGCCTCCATACGTCTCAATTACTACGTACAGACGAACCACAAAATCAAAATCAAAAGTCGTTTTTAAGTTTTCAGTTTTAAAGTCATAACCTTTTTATATATTATATTTAAAAAAAAGTGAAAAATAATCAAAAATTGAAAATAATTTAACAAATCGTTGATTAAGTTATGGAAACACTTTGGATGTGATGATGAACTCATCAGTTGTGAATACAAATTCTGATATTTCGGTTAACAATACGGGTATAAATAGGGTGAACCGAGATCGAGATGCAGCCAACTTATACATACATCACGACCAGAGGGATGACGGGGATAGAGATGTGTCGCTCGACAACAGTTTTAACTGTCGTAGCGTTAGATCGGCTTCGATTGACTCAATTGCATCGTTAACACAGCAAACGGCACAACAGCCTACCTGTTCTTCAGCAATTGCTTCCATCGAAGAACCGCGAGCCAAGAAAAGGAGAAAACAAAGTAATCCCGTGCGTTATGGCCAGACTACACATCAGACTAACATTCTTCCAATGGAAATCGATGAGGACTTACCCGAAGAAGACAACGACGACGAGAGTTTGGTCGCTGCCGGACTCCGAGTCTCGTCACAACTTCAAAGATCCGGTAGTTTTAGTTCATCTGATGACAGCAATGATGACGAAGACATAGACGACGAGAGATCTATAGATTTGGAGCGAAGGAAACTTTTACAGCAAAGTGTCGCCAATGTTATGAATTTCCATAAATACCAACACTTCTGTCCGCACTGTAACTGTCCTTTTGCTAACGATGACGATCTCAGGAGTCATATCGAAGAAGAACACGTGCAAAAGCTGTTGGAAAGACAACTGTTCCAACACCAACACCACCAACAGCTAAACAATAAGTCACTTCTGAACGGTCCGAACCAATTGAGACCAACTCTCAGTGATCTCTGCAAATACGATCAAAACCAACACAAGTTTAATAGTAGTGACTCTCCGAGTGGTAGTACTACCAGTGGAAGCAATAATAATAGTCCACTACAGTCCCCGTTGAGACAACAGGAGCGCAAATCATTTGACGCAACACTACCTCACGGTTCAAGTGATTCAACTGTCAAAGAGTTTGGCAGTAATTTCCTTCCATTTCAAATGCCACCAAATATGCCTCCATTAATACCAATGAGTCAGTCCGGGGGCACATCAGGTACGACAAGTGATGGCTCCAAATCGGGCGGTCAGTCAACATCTCCCGGTGCGGCTCCCATTTCGTTGGCGATGTTTCCCAACCCAATGGCGCCGTTTTTATTTCCTATACTACCGAATCAACACAATTCTGGCTCAAACGGAAGTGCAATGGCTAACGGTGGCCAACAGGTCAGTTCTGGAGGCGTTAGGATTTTCAATCCTGAGGCCTATTGTGAACTGTGTAACAAAGAGTTTTGCAACAAATATTTTCTTAAGACACACAAAGCTAACAAACACGGGATCTATTCAATGGACACATTAGTTGGTCCATCCGGATATGGCGGTGCGTTCTTTCCCTCTGGACTCAACAATAACTCGGGCAACACGTCAGCAGCAGCTGCGGCGGCAGCCATTCAAATGCAACACTTGCTCCAGTCAAGCGCTGGTATGCCGCCAACCTCTGAGGCGCTGGTAGTGTCAACACAAGTGAGATCAAACGTCATAAATATGGAGTCTTATTGTGAAATCTGTCAAAAAGAGTTCTGTAATAAATATTTCCTCAAAAAACACAAACAAAAAATTCACGGAATCGCAGAACCCCTGAGCCAACACCCGTCACAACAAAGCTCTTCAGCATCACCGGGCAGTTGCAGTAATGAACCTCAAATCAAAGGCAATTCTCCGAGTCCTCCACTGGTCAGCACATCTCTGCCAATTACATCACTTCCCTCTTCTACAACATGTATGGCATTGGTTCCGGTGTCGACTTCAGTCATTACATCTTCGCCATCACTGACCACTTCATTAACCGATAGACACCAAATGGCGACTCCATTAATGGTGAGCTCACAAAACAGTTCCCCAACAAATCATTTTATGTGCGAAATATGCAAACAAGAGTTCCCTAACATTATATCACTGCAAACGCATCGTTTTACCACTCATTGCCCGCCGACTACAATGCATGCGTTGATGCCTAACATGTCGAGCGCTCAGTTGCAAACAATGGCCGCTTCGTCTGCTGGCGAATCGCCTGCGAGTCGTCCCGTGTTCGGTCCGGTGTCATCACTGATGGAATGCGGAAATTTTGTGTTTACTCCCGAAAAGCTAAGAGAAATGGGTGTCATTAATGCCGACGCCTTTTGCGAGATTTGTTGCAAAGAATTCTGTAACAAATACTTCTTACGCACCCATAAAATAAATAAACACGGAATGAGTTTTGACTCAAACTCTTCCACTAAATCCCAGAGTGGAAGAAATTCAGGCGACAATAAGGGAGGAGAAGATAGCAATCATATGTCACCCAATTGTAACAATGACGACAGCTTTCTAGAACCGGGACAAAGAGATCCAACCAGTTATAGCAACGGCTCTGAGTTTTTTAACGCAATATCAGGAATACATTCCGAACTCCAGTGCGAGATATGTAACCGACCCTTCGGTAGTCATTATTTGCTGAAAATGCATAAATTCTATTCACATAATATCCCATACATTAAAGAAGAGGACATAAGAAAATCAATGGCTGCGAGTCCTGGCGCTAGCAGTGAAGTTCCTAATGAAAGTGTAGTAAAGGGTATATCGGAGTCTTCCGGTAATCCTCAAGTTGTAACCCAACAAAACAGTGGCAATGGACAAACTGGTCAATTGAATGAATGCGAGTCAAGTGGGGCTCAGCCTCAGCCTAACCGAGACATAGCTAGTCAAGACTTACAGAAGTTGCAGACTATGATCAAAGAGCTTAACTCATCCACTTATTTAGACAAAGCGCTGTGCAATTTGTGTCGACAAGAGTTCGAAAATAAATACTTTTTGAGGGTCCATATGATGAACGATCACGGAGTCATCCCTTGCGAGGATTCCACACAAATCGACTCAAACACATTCATGAGAAACTTTTTTGATCCGACCAGACCTGCATTTCCTTTAGTTCAAAGCGGTATACAATCTGGAGATTCAGAGGCTTTTTGTGATATTTGTCACAAAGAGTTTTGTAGTAAATATTTTCTTAAGACTCACAAACAGAACATTCACGGAATATTTGAAGGGCCCCCAACTCCTACCGATTCCACTCCACCATCATTTCCCCCGCAAAACTCTCCAAACCATATAACACCACCACATCGTAAATCAAGTGATGAGGCGGTAAACCTCGCAATGTCTCCGAATCGAAATAAGATCCAAATGGCGTTACAACCGATTCAAATGATTACAAGTAAGCAATTGTCACAATTGCCTCAAATGACTCAAATGTCTCAAATATCTCAACAAATGCCTCAAATGGTGAACTCAGACGGAAAGCCGCGTAACATAACGGGTCGTAATTATTGCAATATCTGTAATAAGGAGTTGTGTAACAAATACTTTATGAAGACTCATATGCTTAAAATGCATGGAATCAATATAGACGAACACCCCGTTGAGGCCGCTTCCAACAGCACCATCGGTGGCGTCACGTGTGATATTTGCCAAAAAGAGTTGTGCAGCAAATACTTCCTCAAAGTTCATAAGCAGAACACTCATGGGATATACGAAGAGCCCCAACAGCCAAAAGAGACACGAAATTTGGACTCATCTATGAATAGTAACTCGTTATCACTTAACGCTAGTGATCGCGACCCACAGGCGCACGGAATCGACCCCAACGACACCAACAATCGCTACTTTAGTCACTACACAGAAGTGTGTCCTTTATGTGAGCGAAGATTCAAAAGCATTAAATGGTTGAAAACCCATATGATTAACGACCACAGCGACATAGTAGCCATGAGACCCACTGATCTGTCAATTACCGGACCAAATGCACCCAATGCTGATTTGAGTCGTTTATGCATTCTTTGTGGTCAGACATTCTCAGATCGCGTTGCGCTTCACATCCATTTAGTCAAAGACCATCGAACCACAGCCGAGGAGTTGGGTATCAGCGCCAATATCTCAGGGATGAAATTAACGACAACTACTGCCACTGATCTCTCACTCAAATCAGAACAGATACCAATATCACAATCACAGGCGACGCAACACTTATCGAGTCAGCAAATGCCACTGCAGTCGCGAATTAACGGCACTACCTCTCCCTCATTACAGGCAAACATTGGAATAGTCTCTATTCAGAACTCATTTTCTCAGAGCACTGTCAACCCTAACAATAACAGTCTAAACAAAATTATAAGTATTGCGCCAAACGTTTCTAATACCAACCCATTGAATAACAATACTTTGGTTTTCACTTCAACCCCAACCACTACTATCACTACCGCTTCTAATCCGTTGAACTCTAACTCGAATAATAATAATACAGACAATAATAATACGATTATTAATACAAATACAAACACTAATAATATAAACAATAGTAATAACAAACACAACGCCAACAGTAATACCACTACTAATAACACTATTAATAACAGTAATATAAATAACAGCTCGAATATAAATCAAGTCACTAGTAGTGTAATCAACTGCCCCACAATCTCAACCTGTTTGACCTCTTCTACTTCAACTCTGGTCACAAACGCAAACTCAAGTAGCACTACAATGAGCAGTGCTATAGTAAAGGAAGATCGGTCTCCATCGACAATACTGAGCAGTTCGTTATCGAGTATAATAAGTAAGAGAACCGGATGTGGAACTCGAATATATCACTGTTCGTACTGTAATTACTCGACTCGTTGGCTCTCAAACCTTTACGCACACGAGAAAAGACACACCCGATTGAATACTGAAGCCGATAAAAAGTTCGTGTGTCGTATCTGTCATCGCGCCTACCGTTACAACCACTCTCTACAGCGGCATCTTCTAAACCATCGGTCCAGTGGTCTCAACGCCAGGGATGTGAACGCAATAGCACTGTTGGCGTCCACCTCTTCGAAAGGACTGTTATCTTCGGGTCAATTGAACTCTACCTCAGAGAAGTTGGTGGGACTGGACTCCAAATTTTCGCGTCTGTTCTCTTCAAGTTCCTCTCATTCATCACTTCATAGATCACTAGTACGTCCGGCGCGCGTAAAGCGTTACCGTTGTTCGAAATGCAACAAAAAGTTTCGTACGAGAGATCTGTGTTTGGCTCACATACACGCCTACCACAGCGATAGTCGCAAAATCATTTTGTCGACCGCTTCGGGCAAAACGACTGCTAATAAGGTCTGTCGTTGCGCTTTCTGTGGGTTCGCGACTCGTAATTATACTCTTCTTAAGATACATATCAATAAAAATCACAACAAACTAACCACAAGTCCCGCAACAGATCTCACATTAATGGCCACTAAAGAGCCGCCCGAATCACCCCTTAATCTGCGAAAGTCTACCGAAACGCCAAACAATGAGGCGCTATCACTGGTAGCAAACAAACCAGAATCTGCTGCCTCTCCCTCTGGAAGTAGTGATAGTGATAGCTATAATGGCTCGCATTCGCAAACTAGTGGTCAACTGGTGACCGGAGTTGTGTCCCAACAAGCGCCACAGCTTCCAATGACGTACGCAATGCCACAAAGTCCACCACATGCCGGGTCTTTCATAATGCAACCATTCCTTATAACACAACCCGATACCGAAGGATCGCTCAAAAACGATACTTTTGTGCCATCGCTGGTATATCTTCCCGTTAGTCACAAAGTGTTACAACCTGTAAGAGTGGCATTTCAGTTGACACCTGCATAACACCACAGCAGCGGTGATTCCTATACTACTTGAGAGTTGTGGAACTCGTAATATAAAAAGTGATAAAATAATCAAAATATTGAAAAATGGAAACATTCCTGAGTTTGAGTTATAGTTATTTATATATAACACAAAATCAAAAGACTTTTGCTGTCATTGTGTAAAGTGAGTGCCATTTGGTGTGAAATTCGTATTTAACAAAAACAAATTATACTTAAGTACTCTTTCGAAGCTATGATCTCTTCCAACCGTTAACTCAATAAGTGTTGAAAAAAATTACTTATATTTGAATAAAGTTCTCCCAATTCCACGTGTTTTGGTTCCAATTGGAAACCATTCCATAATTACATTCGATTTTTAATTTGGAAAAACGCCTACATTTGAGTCCAAACCCATTGGGTGCAAACAATGGCATTGGTGTTGGTGTTGCTCATCATTCAAGTGATCACATCATCAGAAATCTGTCATATCATGCCTTTCCATAAGAATAACGCATTACTAAGACATCAGACAATATATATCTGTATATATTGTACGTCAAGTACTGTAACCCAACGTATCCTTTCCTTAATTAATTGAAAGCTCTGGTGCACACAATCGTTCCCCAAACTGTCCGTCGGGTGGGAATCGCAGTGATTATAGCGCTACAACTTATATTCGGTGCCTGACGTTTCCTACCGGAGAGATGACGAACAGATAATTACAATAATATTGGGGTTCGGTTTCCAATACATATGACGAATAACAAAAACAGAAAACAAATGCATATATTATTATTCGCCTCTTTTCTCGCCAACCATTTCTTCAAAAAACATGTCTTAAATGCCTGCCTGTGCTGGACCTTACAATTGGGGTTCACTGAAAGCATATAAATAAATATTAATATATTAATATAAATGATAGTAATCTATAAATTGGAAGTAATTGAGAATTACTTAAAAACAATTTTATGAAACTTCAAAAGAAAATCAAAACAAATCAAAATGAACTGAAACTGAACTCAAAACTTATCGATTTTTGCGTTCTTTGTGCAAAACTGTGATGTCGTCAATTCAGTTGTTATTTGCAAATTAAATATTTTCAAATGAAAAATAACATAATCTCAACATTTGAAGAACAAGAAAATCGATGTTTTCATTCCCCGTTGAGTTACGGAACTCGTCGTTACTTCTGCTCCAAAACAATATAAGGTTTTCACAAAATTAAATCAAATTTTTACTTATTTTTTCAACGACTCAACCCTTCAAACCCACGGCTACAACAAATCGATCTTTTCCTTTGGTTGGTTTCGCATTACACCCGTTGCCTACCTTTCTGTCAGCTCATCCAAAACGAAGATTCATTGAAAGCATAGAGTCATCGATGAAATAAGAAGTAAAAATTGGTTATAAGTGGAGGAAATGTGGAAAAGTTTGACAAATATAAGATAAGAGAGAAATATAAATGTTATAAAATAGAGTTATTTGTTCGTCGAAAGGTAGGACTCAACCGATAATTTAAATTTTATTTTCAAAACTTTTATCTCAAATGAGAAACAAATAG
>JAQGCF010000117.1:0-13873 GCA_034699405.1 Hermanniella punctulata | reverse complement strand
GACAACTTTATTGTAAAAGTTCTATAAAGTGAGACATTTTAAACTTTAAATGCATTTAATTATATCAGTTTTAAAAAAATGAAGATAAAAGGAAAATTACAACACGTGCTTATTTACAATACGTGCTTATTTTGTTTGCTCTTTAACTACAATTTAAAAATGAATTAATTTTCGATGAAGAAAATGAAGGGAAAGCACTATATTTAGAATTTCTATCTTTAGGTGAATATTAAGTGGATATTGTAATAAAATAATGTAAAGTCAGAAGTATGAGAACAATGGGTAAATTCTGATTTTTTTTATTTAATGCAAATTCTTCTATAATTTCAAATATAAAAGCAATATTTAGAATAACAAATTGGGTTATTCTGTTAGAGTAGTTCTTTAAATAAATTGCTTTATAAAAGACTAAAATATTTTATATGACTTGATTTTAATAAAGCTTTTGATATATTTTGATATTTGCTTTTATTGCAATACGTTTCTTAAGTAGTGAGAAATATGAGGTATGCACTGTAATAATGATTTAATCCTGTTTTTTAATGTTTTTCATAACATTAATAATTGTTTGATTTGAGGTTAAGTCAATATTTTATTTACTATTCATCAAAGAATTAATTTATTTTACAATTCAACTTAATTTTCAAATCAATTCATTTAAACTTCAATTTAAATTCGTGACAATAAAAATATTGTGATTCTGCGTACAGCTCCTATGATTTGCGAATACAGTATGAGATTTACATTTAAAATATGATTATAGTTCACGAATCAAATAATTATAATACAAGACATTTGATGTGATCTAGAATTCGCTACAATTCTTTATAAGTCTAAACAATAAATCATTGTTAATATATTTCTGAATAAATTAATATTTTTGTAAAATAATTGAATAATATAAATAATCATAAAAAACCAGTAGGAGCTAAAACTAACATATTTTCCAATAAAAACAATGTAAATTTTACAGAAGTATAACACTTTACAGTTTTTCTAATTAATGATGAATATTAATAAGAAATTCCAAAAACAGATATATTGTTGTTATATTAATAAACTATTTAGTACTATTCTACCGGTAACTTATTATGCTAATTTTAATTACTTTAACTTCTCAAAAGTTGTTGTGCGGTAGTTGCCCTCCAAGTGCAATGCAATACTAACCTTATTGTAGTTAAGTTTGTTAATTACAAAAATATCTAAAGTGAATGAATTTAATTTTGTTAATTATGAGTTTAAAAATTACATCAAATAATACAAATGAATATTTTTTAATTGCATAGTGTAGGTCATGTAAGCACACATTTGCTCATTATTACTTCGTAACAATTATTGAAAATAATTTATTTTACATTAAATTTATTTACAAACTAATTATAATTATTAATAGTTCATTAAGAGAGGGCACAGCAGTAAAACAATTTTTTAATATTTTTCAAAATTATAGGATTAGTTAATAAAATATTTGTTGGATTTGTGAGAGAAACATATCTAAACATAATCTAATAGAGATGTAATGTTTAACAAACTAACACTACTTAATCTCATTCATTGATAGCAAATGATTGCTCACACAATGGAAAACATTATAAATTGGGTGAACAATGGGATGATAAGGGTATGGGATTTAAGAGACGATGTCAATGTAAATTAACAAATGGAATACCACATATTCAATGTCATCCGGGAGGATGTCCACAAATTACTGATCGCTTTTTACAGCCTACCATAGATTGTCCCAATCCAACAATTATAATACCTGACGATCCCGTCATACTATGTCCTTACGTTATTTGCAATGATTCTAAAGATTCAGGTATTATATACTACTGTATGATAACAAATGTCAAATCAATTTTCAAATAAAGTCTCGATTTTTGAGTGCAAACCAATTCTATTATATCTGAAATACATTCATAAAGTGATCTCAAATGCGATGAATGAATTGAATGATTGTGTTTGTAATTACAGGTAGAGATTTAGAACACGTAAATATAGTGGCACTCAATTCGACTTCAGCGCGAATTCGGTTCACTTTGCCGTCACTGTTGGTGGGACTTATAGGTCACGCAGAACTACACTATACAACTGACTTAAATATTCCGAGAACTCAATGGAATATCCAGAAGTTCGCGCGACCCAAACGCTTGTTCGACACTCCAAACATTGAGTATCATTTGGGAAACTTAAGTCCCGACACCACTTACTTCTTCCAAATCCATGTTATCATTGAAACACTACAATCAGGTCCTGAGAGCGAGATTTACAAACTCTATTTACCACCAATACCTTCAACGGTGACCACAACCACTACAACGACAACAGTACCGCCAATGATAATGCTTGACGTGCAGTTGAATGCCATCTCCAATGATTACAAGTCATTGAAGATCTCGTGGCGACAATTCAGTCCACAGGAGAAGAAATTTATTGACGGCATTCAGATTCGGTACAAAAACGCTGAAAAAGATGAAAATGAATGGAAGTTAACCCAACTATTGCACAGAGAAGTCAGATCTTATGTTTTACGTGATTTGCAACCGGGAGTTTCGTATGCCGTGGACTTAGTTTTCACATCAAATCCTGATATCTCGACTCACATTATCTCAACGAAACCCATTGTGATTGATATGCCGTCACAACCAAAAGACTTGTTTGACTTTCACATCACATTAACTCCTAATGACGTAAACGTTGACACATTTCAAACCAATATCAAACTAAACGACTTACCGATGCCTATCAGTAAATATATAAATGTCGCCAAAATCTCTTATCGCAGCGACGAAAGTATGGAACTCTTACACGCGTTCAAACTACCAGACGAAGAGGGAAGACTTACGTTGGATGGTTTAGACTCCAATAGGAGGTAATTGTGTTAAGATATGATTTAAATTCATTTTTTGTTTGACTTTATGTTTGGATTTAATCTAATATTTAGATACAAAGCTTGGATTGATTTGTATTTATCGAACGGCAAAACCATATCTTCGAATGCATTTGAATTCACAACAAAAGAAAAGTCACCAAAAATTAATAAAATTGATTGTAAGGATCCGACTATAGTCGAGTTCACTTTATTTTATCTGATTTAAGCATTTCATTAATCACTTATTTTTATTGATTGGACACTAATAGCGAACGAAGCGGAAGCACTTCGAGAGAATGAGGTAATGGATGCGCGATATTTCTATTGTCTGGTAATAGTGTCAATATTCGCTGCCGTCACTGGCATTGGATTTGTTGTTGTGTTATATTTTTTGCTTCGAAAGCAATCCACTGCAAAAGCCCCCATCACTCGAGCGCCGTCAGAATCGGCTTATGATAACCCGACTTATAAGGTAACGAATTGAAGGCATATTAATGATATAAACACTTAATCGTATGTTTCAATGCTTTTATGTAGACCTATGAGGTGGGAGAGAGACCCCCCGACGACAATATGAAAAACGGCACAATTCAAGCGTAATATTTATAATAAATTTCAATTTTAATTTAAATGAGTTTAAGCTATAGTTTGATTTAAATTTATGTAAATTATAAGTTAGAATACAATTAATTACAAAATATTATACCATTTCCTAATTTTTATGGTTATTCAACAAAATTGTTACTATAATTCATTAAATCGAAACATAATTTTGTAAATCATTAATTAATTCAACAAAAATAAATCAATTTCATTGAAATGAGTTAACAATTATTATTACTTATGATGTAAAGAAGCCAAAGCGGTAAAGTAATTGTTGAGTTCAACAATCTCGACCTCTAGGCCTGTTTTAGTCCATACGAAATTGTAAACTTCTAAAACTTGTCTAAAACTTTTTTGCGATTGAAATCTTAAAATAATCAAATGATTCAATGATTCATAAATGAGACGTTCATTAAAATATACAAAATTCAAATTTATTTCAATATTAAACTATTGTTAACGACTTCTTTGATCGAATTGAGTCAATAATTCAAAGACAATAAATTAATGTATTATAACAAAAATTTTAACACTTTTACTGTAAATATTAATACATTTAACATTGAATTAATAGTACAGTATATACAGAGTACAGTACATTGATTACATGTATTTGTATTTTAAGAATAACACTTATAAATATAAAGGGCTGAAAGTGGGAAAAAAGATAATTCAATAACCGAAGCGAACCCGGAGTACATTGGTGCCGGTAGAACCACTACATGGTCTGTCGTTCACCCGATCTCACATGGTCTGATTTTTTTCTATGGGATATTTTAAAAGAAAAAGTGTATCACAAAACTTCAATACTACGCAATAATTGATTGCATTCGCAACGAAGTGAATAAAATTAATATTCAATACAAATACTGAATTAGTTAAAAATGTTTATCAATGATTAAGACAGAATCTCTTCAGGTATTGAATAAAATGTGGATTATATAGACTTATAATAAGTTTTCATTCATTCTCTTTAAATTGATGTGTATTTCATGGAAATCTGGTGAATAATTAAAAAGTTAGCCCCGGGTATTGTGATCGAACACCCGTTAAAACGGTTATACGGAATAGAATCTAAGATTAATAATCAAAACTACACACTGTTAAAACAAACCAATATAATAACCAGGGATTACCAAGCATAAACTTTTCTAGGGGGGTATTACAGGTATGATGTTCTATCCCAATATCCCAGGCCTAAGGAGAGGTCCCGAAAATACCCCCTACCCTCAACTTGGTAATCCCTGATAATACTGTAACACTAATAATGTTAAATTACTATTAAAAATTGTAAACATTATAACACGAACTGAATTCGATAAATGATAATATTATTTAAATATTTACGACATCTTTGTTTTCATCTGTTCTAAAAGTGAATATCGTTTTCCATTTCGATTTTGTTCTAATTCTGATCCTTATTATTATTTCGAATCTGTTCCGGTTCCTTTTGTTATGCAGTGGGATTGCGGTCACGGCAGTAAATGGTGGTCAACAAATTAATTGATACAATACTTTAATTATAATTACGGGTACTTTGAGTACCCAAACAGACACAAACGCGGCCTCAATTGGCCATCAACTGTAGTACACGACTACCAATACTATGATATAGTCTTAGTATTGTATCACTAATAACAATATTGGGCACTAAGTGCCAACAAAAGGTGGCCAAACGTAGGCCTTCAACACTAGCGAGACATTCCTAATATAATAATACAAAATCTTTTCTTATATACAAAGGACGATATTAAAATTCAATAGAATTTGGCCCATCTGGCATCAAGATAATTCATATATATTTGAAAAGGGCATGACTAGAGGATTCCAAATATATAATAAAATCGGTACTTAATATTGCAGTGTGGCCTCCGTGACCACTTTCCTGAAAAGTTAAATTTAGTGAATTTAGACCATGTTTAAAAGTCAAGTTGGTCATATTGTATATCAATCGACGCGGTTTGACTAGGCGGATATAATGTTGAAGAAATTTTGAAAATTGCTTAAAAAATAAAATATTTATTCTATAAAAACTATTTATATGTATTTTTATTAAAATTAATCCCACCACCCTTTATTCACTCACACACCTACATATTAGAGTACATTTAGTCAGGGATTTCTGCCGGCACAAGAATATTATCTTATAAAGTTGCAGGCGATAGAATCACGGATTGTCGGCTATATCCGAAAAACCACTAGACCGTCATGATGCGGGCACAACATCCAACGTTCCTCTTGATGAGAATGATATAGATGATTTGATTTTTGTACATAATTTTCGCGCATTCCATAAATTGCAAAATTTAACATTTAGTATTTACTAGATAACTTTTTTGTTCTATAAAATCCTTTTAAATTGCTTTCTCCATAATATTTGTCTCCTCATTTCGCATTGTTTGGTATATTATATGATCCCCTTGATCTTTGAACTTCGTGAGAAATTAAAAATAATAATTTTCGGAAAAGTGGTCACTGCGGCCACACTGCAAGTTAAAGTCTCGATTTTATTATATATTTGGAATCCTCAAGTGATGCCCTCTTCAACTATATATAAACTGTCTTGATGCCAGATGGGCCCAATCTTAGTAAGGTCCTTTATAACTAATAGAGATAACCAATCATCAACTTTTTAGAGGGGAAATGATTCAAAATTTTCTCTGAGGAGGAATATTAAAAAATAATTTTTGTTTATGGGTTGAATATTCAATTTTATTCTTATATGTTAGATAAAAAATAGCTTACTCCCCCCTCCCTTGTTCGTGTTCGTACCTCGACTAGAGTTTAGGGAGATATTTAAAAAATTTCACAAGGGGTAAATCTTAAAATTCCTGCCTTCCCCCTCCCCCGATTTTGTAGTCCCTGAATAACTAATAGTTTATTTTAGTCTGTGAAGTCTAATCAGTGATTGAATTTCAGTCTGTATTAGTGTAAGTAAAAGTTCTTTATATACTGAAGTGTTAGATGTTATAAAAGCAGATCAATTGAAAAATTATTTAAAATTATAAATGAGTTACGAAATTATACTATACTGTTATTATTACCGGGACTTAATTAATAAAGTGTAACGTTTACACATTATTTTACAAACGCAGTAGTTGTGGTCAATCAATACTTTATGACATATTAAGTTATAAATATTGTTATAATTACTGTAGGCTTAGACCACTTATGACAAAGTAGGGGAGTTTAGAGACATTGAATATATAAGATGTGATATACCGATAAATTACAAAACATATAGCTTATTAAAGATGTTGAGGCGATTCGAGTATATTTTTAGTCCAGAGTTAGAAATTTTATTTTTAGCATTTAGTGATCTTACAGTTAGAACTAAGTCTTTGTATATAAATGAGTTATACAGTATGACACAGTACAGTCTGTATATTCAATAAGTATTTTTACGGAATATTAGATTACAATACAAACATTACATTATCAACTCTACCCACCCACTCTGGCCATCTCTGATTTTAAAGAGTTAATCTATTGTATAGTACAGTACAAGTGTATATATTGATACAGCGAAGGACATAACTATCGTAATTCGATTGTACTTTTGATCTAACTTTTGATTGGATGGTTAGAATTTAATTTTATACAGTACAATTTTGTTGTGCAATTACAGTAAAGGGTAGGCAAATAGTCAGCATTTTTATATATAAATTATTTAAAAATATCTTTAGGATAAATACAAAAGTCAATATCTCACGATATCATAAAAGAGCCTGCCTCATCTTATATGAGGGTATGGTCCAAATTATTTTTAACTACACTTTTCGAAGAAAATGTAGTATATACTTTCATGTTAATAGTGAATTTTATTAGTGATCTCCATGTTTCCCAGTATTGTGTTTGGTATTAAATTAAAGCATTTTGAGTGTTTTTTAAAACTAGAACTGCTGCCAAAAAAGTTATGAGCAATTTAAGCATTTTATAATGCATTTTTATGCAAAAATTATCCAAAATAAATCCGATTTTGACCAACTTTTAATATTTATCTAGAAATAAAATAAATCAAAACACACTAATCAAACTATAAACTCACTAAATATCAAATTTATTGCAAAAAAATAATTTGGACCAGACCCTCATATAAGATGAGGCAGGCTCTTTCCCCATTAGTAAAATTTTGTTTTATAATACTGTACTAAAATTTATAGTAATGCAAATACGCTTTAACTTTTCTGTCATAGTTTGTCAATGTTTTTTGCAGTTACAGTAGTTATCAGATGGTTATACTGTAGTAATGAATAATTTGAATCAATGAATGAATCAAAAGTTTATTTTAATTTAAAACTCAAACTAAACAAAACAATTAATTTGTAATTTAACTACAAATAACTTTTATATATGTTTTATTAAATGTGTTCAAATAATAATGAATAAACCAATAGATGAACAGGTAATTTAATGATTGCATAATATATCTCTTATACTATGGTATGCTTTAAAATCATATTACTTCATATAAAAATTTATTTTAATACCTGTATATTAATGACAATAAAATTTCACTATTTATTTGAGATATTGAGATAAATAGCAGAACTATTGAGCGATAATAGTTATTGGGATCTGTTCGCAAATCAGTTCAATAATACACACGGGTTGGGTATAAGGAAAATACTCTGTAAATTCTCAGCTCAAGTCTCCGTTTGGTATAAACACTTCCTGTAATTTAAAATATACACATTGCATAGGGACTCGGCAGTGCCCCCTAAATACAGTGAGAGGTGAAATGAAGTGTTTTAAAATTTTTATTTTTGTTAACAATTCTTCAAATGTTTTATTATTAATTTGCATAAATTTTTATACATTACTCATAAATAGTTATAACAGTAATATTGGAAAAGACTGTACTATAGATCTCTTCAATGAAAATCATTGCATAAAAATATGAATCAAAACATAAGTCTGAGACCAGAATTGGGCGCAAAGATCACTAAAATTGCTCACAAATACAATTCCGAAGGAATTAGAATCGATTCAATCGATTATTTCTTCCACAAAGAGTTCTTAGAAGAATTGGATCTCAAGAAAGAGGGCTTCGAATCAATGGATCAGTTGATTAGTTCTCTTCTGCTCAACAAATATCCCATTGAAATACGTAATGATTGCGAAGGTTTCCAACGATTGTATTCCTACCAAAACCAATACTTTTATTGGTTATCAGTCATTAAAATCGAGAAAAACTTTCAATTAATGCAAATAATGGCTGACATTCCCGAAGACGTGACTCCTTGTGGACAACAGTTACCAGACTTTGAATTCTCCAAATGTATTGAATTCAATGAATTGCCTGAAATACTATCCGGTATTCAATGCATTCAATAAACTCATAATTACTTAACTTTTACTTAACTTTCAATTTTAGGCGATATTATCAATGGATTAAAGTTTACTGAAGTGAAGATAATGTCAGCTAAAAGTCCTCACGAGTTGTATTTACATATTTGTGGCGAAGAGTATCACAACTCATACCACAGTTTGAGACAAGAAATGAGATTTTATGACAAAACGGAGAATTCAAAGAAGTATCGAATTCCTAGACTTCTATTATATGAGGGCTTATTGTGTGCCGTAAGGTATGAAACCATTTGTAATGAATGGCATCGAAGTAGAGTTGTGTCCATCGATGACAACAATGTGGTTAAACTCGATCTCATAGATATTGGTATTACCCGTAAAAGAATTTGTTAAGAATTTTATTAATTATTATTTCAAATATTAGGCGAAACTATTGAAAGCAATTCAAGTCATTTATGTTTACTATTGAAAAAGTTCGCACAATTACCCCCACAAGCACTACGGGTACAATTGACTGCAGTCCGTCCTTTAGGTAAAACGGGTCAAAAGTGGTCGCAATGGGCGAAGAATTTAGTTAAGAAATTAGAATATTATAATCATTGCGGAAAAATTGAATGCGCTTTCATTGATCACCAAAACGATAGGTTTAGGGGTTTTGTCAGATATTATGACAGATATCGGTCTAAAGATACCAACGATTTGCTATTTTTGCACAAAATATTAGTCGACAAACAATTGGCTATAATTTCCAGTTTTGATAAACCAATCGATTGAATAATTTTAATGTCTTTTAAATAAAATTTTTACCGAATTTCTATTGAATTAAAAAATAATTTTTTTTTATTTATTGAAAATAATTTCATAAAATAATATGGAATGAATCAGTGGGGGTGTTTGCGTCATGAGTCATGCATACTGCTAGTAAAAGGCTCGCCAACAGTTCAAAAAAGGTTGTGTTTAAATGAATTGATTCATTCGTTTAGTTAATATTTATTGTCATTCGTAGAGAGTGTTTAAAACAGAAGAAATGGTTAAAACCACTCAAAATTAATGTCCGGGTAATAGCTATTACAGGTGAAGAGTAGAGTAATGTATTTCTATTTACAATTTCATGTTTTAAAAGTAAGTTTTAATAGTTTAAAAAGTTTTAGTGCAAATAGTTTTAAAATATAGTTAAGCGAATGAAGTGATTAAAAGTGAAATAATATTAGAATTTAATCAAAATGAATAAATTGTTTACAAATGAGAAGTAAATAAATGACAAAAATATTATTTTCTCTTTTGAACTCTTTTTCTTTTCAGTAAATGAATAATAATAGCAAATAATACCAATGATAATACTGTGAGAAAATATATGATATAAATATTTTTTGAAATTTTCTTGAATGCCTCAAATGCATGAAACACTTGCGGAGAGTTCTCTCTAACCGATCGTTTCCTTACTCTCACAATTTCCTGCTTTTTTTCCTTATCGGTATATCTACAGCCGAAGTAAGTCCTGATGTTATGCGGAGCAGATTTGTTGCCTGCGATCTGAAAGGGGACAAAAATCGTATGAAACTAGAAGACTAGACCCCAGTGTGGGTTTAGTACTCACTGTGTGCACTTCAATCTCTATGAGAGTCTTATCATCATTCAAATTCATTCTGTATACCTGATCCTCATATATTCTTGAGGTGTAGCCTACTCTTCCCACAACAAACGCCTGTTTGTTGTGGTAAAACATTCCGATCAAATTGCCAGTGAAACACTTACCTGGCTGTTCCCATTTTTGTTCCCACATGAATTCTTCCTTCTTTTCTATTATCCATTCGCTTGTGTTGTGAATCATTTTTCTCATCTTTGTATGTGTTATACATATTTGTCGTTCGTATGAAAAGCCTTTTAAAATAATATTTTATGAAAATTACATTAATTATAAACATATGGTAATAAAGTTTACCCATATATAAGACATCAGTATCTTTATCGAAAAGTGCGGCCAAATATTTCATACCTTCTCTCTTGCAATATGGTATGAAATAATTGCACTCCACCCAAAAATAGCTGTCTTCCTTGTTGTAATAGTAAACGTACTCCTGGTACAGTGGGTTTTGTGCAAAGGGAACGACTTTGTAATCTCCCAAATGGTATTTCAAAGTGAGGAACTCCTGGTGATCAAACAAGATGGTCAAGTGATCCCACGCTTGAACTGAATTGTAACAATGTCTCTGTTGATCTTCCGGATGGTCGACGCAATTGATTTCTTGGAATGAGAATCCATGGAATTTGAGGTCTTTGTTGGAATAGGCTTTGTTTTCTGTAATGCCATCTGAAAAGTAATTTATGTTTAGAATTGTTTCAAATCTCAGTTCATTACACACGTCCTAAATATTGTCGCGCGATTGCGAACAGTGACCAATCTCTTATGAATGCTCCTTCGTTACCATCTATGGTGGGGTCATAAGTCCAAAGCTCTCCACATCTGATAAAGTATATTAAGTGCCCGATATTGAAGACACTGTCATATGATTTTGAATCACAAAATGGCAAACAATTTGTTTTTTCAATTGAAATAAAAGCAATTAATACTATAATTAAAATTGTCTGCATTTGATGTTTTGTTTGCTTTACTTAAATATTATTGATTTGATTTTTTATTAATCTTTGAATAGAATTTCTACTTTTGTAATAATGAACTAATATTTCCGTTTAAATCAATTTAATAAATATGAGTTTAAATTGATTTTGTATGCAATCAATTAATCAATTGTTAGAATATATTGTTTTCAAATTATCTGCGCGTTTATCAGAATTAAATAGAATATACCAGAAGTAAAAGATTATTTGATTTGTAATTTTTAAACTACACTTCATAACTATTTATAACAATTCTCATACAGTATATGTATTCCCTGACGATGTCTTAGTCGAAAGTACTCGGATATGTTTCAACTTTTATACTTGTATTTTACTTTCACTCAGATTTAGAGTTTAATAAATAAAATTTTTAATTTTAGTATAGTTTCATTGCTGAACGAGACATGTAAGGTATACATTATTGAAATCAGTGTTTCACAAAAACAATATTTTATTGGGTGCCCTAAAAGTATGTACTGTACACTCTATCTCGTTCTAAAGTGTTCAAGTAATGCCTTTTGTGAGTTCAAAATTTTAAGAATAGTTATAAAATTACTTAAGTTAAGAAGTAATTAGTCATAAAAAATTATAATTAGTAATATCCCTCGAAGTATATGTATTATTTGGTTTTCTCATTAAATTTACTAAAGTTTGACAATTTTAAGGTTTAAGTGTTTAATTAAAATACAGTTAAGCGAATAAAGTGGTTAAAAATGAAATAATATTAGAATTTAATCGAAATAAATAAATTGTTTACAAATGAGAAGTAAATAAATGACAAAAATATTATTTTTTCTTTTGGACTCTTTTTCTGTTCTGTAATTCTTGAATAAAAATAGCCAATAATACCAATAATAATACTGTGAGAAAATATATGACATAAATATTGTTTGAAATTTTCTCGAATGCCTCAAATGCATGAAACACTTCTGGGGAGTTCTCTCTAACCGATCGTTTCCTTACTCTCACAATTTCCTGCTTTTTTTCTTTATCAGTATATCTACAGCCGAAGTAAGTCCTGATGTTATGGGGAGCAGATTTGTTGCCTGCGATCTGAAAGGGAACAAAAATCGTATTAAACGAGAAAACCAGACCTTAGTGTGGGTGAGTTGCTCACTGTGTGCACTTCAATCTCTATGTGAGTCTTTTCATCATTCAAATTCATTCTGTATACCTGATCCTCATATATTCTTGAGGTGTAGCCAACTCTTCCCACAACAAACGCCTGTTTCTTGTGGTAAAACATTCCGATCAAATTGCCAGTGAAGCACCTACCTGGCATCTCCCAAAATTGTGACCACTTTGGATCTTTCTTCTTTACTTCTATCCATTCGCTTGTGTTGTGAATCATTTCTCTCATCTTTGTATGTGTTATACATATTTGTCGTCCGAATGAAAAGCCTTTTAACATAATATTCAATGAAAATTACATTAATTATTGTCATATGATTGTAAAGTTTACCCATATATAAGACATCAGTATCTTTATCGAAAAGTGCGGCTAAAAATCTTAAACCATCTTTTTTGCACCCGGGTATAAACAAACTGCACTCCACCCAAAAAAGGCTGTTTTCTTTGTTGTAAAAGAACGCGTAATCCTGAAACATAGGGTTTCGTGCAAAGGGAACGATTCTGTATTCTCCCAAATAGTATTTAAAAGTGAGGAACTCCTGGTGATCAAACAAGACAGTCAAGTGATCCCACGATTGAACTGAACTGTAACAATGTCTCTGTTGGTCTTCCGGATGGTCGACGCAATTGATTTCTTGGAATGAGAATCCATGGAATTTGAGGTCTTTGCTGTCAAAGGCTTTATTGTTTGGTGTAATGGCATCTAAAAAGTGATTTAAGTTTAGAATTGTTTCAAAACTCAGTTCAATACACACGTCCTAAATATTGTCGCGCGAATGCGAACAGTGACCAATCTCTTATGAATGCTCCTTCGTTACCATCTATGGTGGGGTCATAAGTCCAAAGTTCTCCACATCTGATAAAGTATATTAAATGCCCGATATTGAAAACACTGTCATATGATTTTGAATCACAAAATGGCAAACAATTTGTTTTTTCAATTGAGATAAAAGCAATTAATACTATAATTAAAATTGTCTGCATTTGATGTTTTGTTTGCTTTACTTAAATATTATTGAATTGATTTTCTATTAATTTGTAAATAGAATTTCTACTTTTGTATTCCTATATAATGAACTAATTTTTCCGTTTAAATCAATAAATGTATGCAATCAATAAATTAATTGTTAGAATACAGTATATTGTTTTGAAATTATCTGCGCGTTTACTTCTATCTGAATTAAATCCGCTGTAGGATACACCAAAATTAAGTATAGTATTCATTCATTATTGAAATCAGTGTTTCATAAGTTTAAAAATATTCTATATGGTGCTCTAAAAGTAGGTACAATCAATGGATTAGAAACCTCCCCCACGTATAAAAAATATTGGTTTTAA
>JAQGCF010000116.1:0-13877 GCA_034699405.1 Hermanniella punctulata | reverse complement strand
TAAATAAAAGTGGAACTCATTTACCACAAGAATGAGACCATTAGTACCCTCTCAGCAAAAATTAGCTGAAAAGCTAACTGTACTGAATGACAGAGGAGTAGGAATGTTAACCAGAATTTATAACATCAAAAAGGTTTGCATTAAGACATCGATTGTCTCATTGTTTCAATTTTTGACATTTCTTACGATAAGGCCTGTGGAGACGCGAAGTCGAAGCCATCGTTTCTGTCGGACAAGACATTGGAGTCAGCCATAAAACATGTGGTACGAAGATTTCCAAACACTGACATCAGAGGAAATAATGTATTGATTGAGAGTTTGTTCTAATGTTTGCTTTACGTAATTGTATTGTCTGTCATTAGAGCCAATTGGGGACAGTTTTCAACATAAGACAAGACATCATGAAGTCGTTGTCGTTGTATTACTACACATTCGTTGATTTGCTTGACTTCAAAGATCACGTGTGCGAACTGTTGACCACAATGGACGCCTGTCAGCTCCAAATGGACATCGAATTCAACTTCGATATGACTAAAGCATATCTCGATCTTATCGTTACTTATGTTTCGCTAATGATATTACTGTCGAGAGTGGAGGATAGGAAAGCAGTGTTGGGTTTGTTTAATACAGCTCATGAAATGATTCATCAGCACAGCGACAACAGTTTCCCGCGTTTGGGACAACTAATCGTCGATTACGATCCGCCACTCAAAAAGTTGTCCGAAGAGTTCATTCCTCACTCGAAACTCTTGTGTCAGGCATTGACGTCATTACATAAAGTGTTCCCAATGCGTAACTTAACGGCTGAAGATTGGCGTAAATGTCAACTTTTGAGTCTTGTGGCGAATCCCTCACAAATGCTAAATCCAGCGCAAACTGATGTCATTCAATGCGAATACATATCTTTGGATACAATGGAGAGATATATCATATGTAAGGCTTTAATGTGTTTAACGACTGAACTATTTTTAAGATTATTTATTCGATTCAAAGACGGATTTTTGCTGATTCATCAATACCTCAACCAAACGGTGACTCAGGAGTTGTTCACTAAGGCGTTGCACTGCGGTTGGGTTACCACACTTTTTCGTGATGAAGTACTCCATACGCACGCATTTATTCAACAATATTTTGAATCACATAAAGGATATAATAAAAGAGTTTCTGAAGTGAAAGAGGCCTACAATTGGGTTTTGCAGAACAGGTAAGACATGCAATATTTGGACAAATATTAATCATTTTTTCATTGGTGTGTCAAAAGTGGACACATTCATAGAGAGCGCCGAAAGTTTTTGCGAACAGCTTTGAAAGAGTTGGGTCTAATCCTTACAGACCAACCGGGACTCCTCGGACCCAAAGCATTACTTGTTTTTATGGGCTTATCCTTCGCTCGCGATGAGGTTCACTGGCTTTTAAGACATTGCGATAATCCGCCGGTAAGACAAGGAAAGGCAAAATCACAATCAGAAGATCTAGTGGACCGACAACTCCCGGAACTATTGTTTCATATGGAAGAGTTGAGAGCATTAGTCAGAAAATACAATCAAGTGATTCAAAGATATTATGTGCAATACCTGACAGGCTATGATGCGGTAGCCCTCAACCAAATAATGCAAAACGTGTCAATGATGCCCGAGGAGGACTCTATTATACTCGAGTCCGCATATCAGGTCATTTCAAACCTATCTGTTAAACAGGTAGAGAACAACGAACTCTTCGACTTTAGAGGTTTGAGACTCGATTGGTTTCGACTTCAGGCATATTGTAGTGTCAATAGATATCCAATGCATTTATTCGAACACAAAGATTTAGCGCTTTTAATGAATACTATATTATTTCACACCCGAATGGTTGACTACTTGGATGAGATGCTAATCGAAACATCAGATTTGTCTATATTTTGGTCCGTTTTGCCAAATATACGATTCATTTGATTAATTCAATTATAAATTTGTTTACAGTTTTTTCAGCAAATTATTTGACGATCAGTTCCACATGTGTTTGGAATTTCCGGCGCAAACGCGATATATCGTAGCCTTTCCTCTCATTTGCAGTCATTTTATGAACTGTACTCATGAACTTTGTCCCGAAGAGGTTATTATTATTAATTAATTGTTTTAGTTTTATAACTAATTGTTTGATAGCGTCATCACATCGGCGACCGATCCCTAACTATGGTTAACGGATTTCTGGATGAGATGTCAAAGGAAGCAAAGAATATAATTACAACCATTTGTGACGAACAGTGTCTGCTCTCAGATAAGGTTCTGATAAATGATAGACAACTGCAAAGCATGTAATAATTATTGTAATATTTGTACTGCATAGTTGTTACCCAAACACGTTGTGCCACATTTGGCACAAATACTCAGCAAAAAAAAGAGGGATAAGAAGAATAAGTTGGTTCAGGAACACGACAAACCTGGCTCTGAAAGCTATCGCAGGAGTAGAGAGGAATTAACTACGTATGCTTACATACCTATCATTTTGTTAGTTATGTGTAACACTAACCCCCACAGAATGGACAAACTTCATATGGCTTTAACTGAATTGTGTTTTGCAATCAATTATTGCGGAACAATACTAGTCTGGGACCACACATTCGCTCCGCGGGAGTACTTGACCCAACATTTAGAGAGTCGATTTAACAAAGCACTAGTAGGTATGGTTATGTATAATCCGGAAAACAATGAAATCGCAAAGCCTTCAGAACTATTGGTTAGCGTTCGGTCGTATATGAATGTATTGCAAAGCATTGAAAATTACGGTTTGTCTCAATGTTTAAGAAGTGTTTCACATATATCTCAATAATTAAACCATAATTACAGTTCATATCGATATCACGCGAGTGTTTAATAACGTATTATTACAACAAACTCAGCCACAGGACAGTCACGGCGACAAAACTATTACAACTCTATATACAAATTGGTATTTAGAGGTTTTATTGCGAAGAGTAAGCGCAGGGCATATATGCTATTCTCCTATACAAAAAGCATTCGTTACGCTTACAATTGACGGACAAATTCCTTTCTCTGCCGAAGAATTTTCTGACATTAACGGTAAGTCTTTCATTCATTTCAATGATTTAGAGTTTAATGAATTTTTTCTCCAAAAGAATTGAGAAGTTTGGCCGAACTCATAGGTCCCTACGGTATGAAATATTTGAATGAGAGTCTCATGTGGCACATCGCAAGTCAAGTAACTGAACTAAAGGTTTGGTAACTAAAAATATTTTGCCATAACTTCTAAATAAGTTATTTGATATATAGAAACTGGTGGTGATTAATAAGGATGTATTGGTAGCTCTTCGGTCTAATTATGACAAACCCGAACAAATGAAAGAACTCTTTCGAAGACTTCAAAGTAAGTCAAATATTTTCATTTCAGCTCTTTTTAAATCTATGTTTGCTTTTGTATTAACGCTTACCTAAAAGGACCCAAAATTTCCCAAAGTATTAAATTTTGTATTACTGTTGATATAACTAAAAAATTCTCTTATAATTTCAAAACTAAATAATTGTTTAATTATATTATTTTATAACCAATTAATTCGTTGTTTAATTGAATTTCTTGACAAATCAGACGTCGATAGTGTTCTTCAGAGAATGTCAATCATAGGAGTGATAATGTGTTTTCGAAGTCTAGCACAGGAAGCACTTAATGATGTGCTCTTAGAAAGAATTCCATTTTTGTTGAGTTCTGTAATCGATTTCAAACATCACGTCCCAAATGGGGACTCAATGGTAAGCAATCTTTCAATCATTAATTTTTTGGGGAAAATATTTATAATAAAAAATAAATAAAATTCATATTTCTCTCTAATTGTGAACTTTCAATAAATGAAAGATCGAAAACATCAAATTGCAGGTAAACTCAAGTTATTTTATACTCTTTAAGTAATTTTGTGCTTTAGATACACTATTAGGGTTTGAATAGCTTTTGTCATTAACTCTAAAATCATAACTAAAGTCCAATTAATTGAACAGATTGTGAGTGAGATGGCGAGTGCCACTGGTCTGCCCTGCAAAGTAGATCCTGCTCTGGTCAGTGCTCTCAGGTCTCAAAAAAGTGGTAAATAATTCTAATTTATACGAATAGGAAATACTGTATTTTATTTTCTATTTCTCTCTCTCTCTCTCTCTCCCTCTCTCTCGCTTCACATTAAATGAATTATTATTGAGATTTGTTTTATTCATTTTAAACCAATTCAGAACTGGGAGAAGACGAGTATCAAATCGCATGCCTTTTAATGGTGTTTATAGCGGTTTCGGTGCCAAAACTCTCGCGTAACGAATCATCTTATTATAAGCCATCACTAGAAGCGCACGCAAATAACGTTCATTGTTTGGCTCAAGCTATCAATGGTATTGCGGGCGCGCTCTTCACTATTTGTGGAGTTAATGACATCGAAGAGAGGTTGAAAGAGTTCCTGGCGTTGGCCTCTTCCAGTCTATTACGTTTAGGTCAGGAACCCGACAAAGAGATGACCCGAAACCGCGAATCTATTTATTTATTGTTGGATATGATAGTACAGGAAAGTCCATTCTTAACAATGGATCTCTTGGAATCATGTTTTCCGTACGCATTACTTAGAAATGCTTATCACGCGGTCTATAAATCTGACGGCGCGTCAGTTGTTATATAATAATACTTTTTACATACATTTCAAATACCGGTATTTGTAAAATCATTAAATTTTTTTATAAGTAATTATTTTTGAAGTTCGCTTATAATGAACTTTAATTTTATTTTATTATTTAAATTATTGTAAAAAACATTCCTTTTATTATTCAATCACTTTATGAACAGGAAATATGTTAAGACTCTTCTTATACCTAACGATACCATCGATAAAATTATACTCATTTTTATTCAAATCTTTAGACTTTAAATGAATTATTTTAAGTCTTTTTATACTTTGTTCCGAATCTTCGATTTTATTGTCCGCTTCGTTCGATTCAATTGCTTTTCCATCAATTGTGAGACATTCAGCCATAGCTTTCTTACCTCTGCCGACGATCTAAATTATATTTTAATAATTATATAAAAAATATTGTCTAACAATAAGAATGTATTCGATGAATACCTGAATACTTAATTTGCGTTTACGTTGTTTTGAGTTTAATATCTGATGAGTGGACCACTCCTTAAACTCGTCGAATGTAATCTAAATATTAATAAAATCAATAAATTATTATTTGAGTAAACAATAAAAATAATTACTTCTTCCAAATGTTTTATCTCTTTTTCCAAACGATCGAAACAATAGTTAAACGAAATGATTTCATTCCAATTGCGATTAAATTCTTCCCTCAGTTCTAAGTCCGGAGTCTTTTTTGACTTTATCACAGAAGTGACACAATCTTTGAATGTCTGAAATTTCATTTTAGATATGATGTCAACCATTTTTGTTAAGAAATTCTCTATTCTTTGCTCAACAAAAGTGCAGTCAAACTCTTTTCCAGAGCTGTTGACAGTGACTCCAAAACCACTGATTCCATTAGTATCATATTCCGTGGCGGAGACATAATATCCGAGACCTTCTTTGGTCCTCAATATGTTAAAACAGGGCTCATCCATCACTGTTGAGAGCACTGCCAGCAAACACTGCAAACGAATATTTGCCTCATTTAACTGATAATAATTAGTGATAGAAGACGTCTTATTGTTTGGCGACAGAGAGAGAACACGAACACAAGATATTCCAGTAGGGATTTGAGTGGTTATGAGTTTGGGCTGTTCTAAACTGCCCGACTGTGAGTCCAGTTTTAATTTTGACTCAATTTCCGACATAATAGCTATCGATTCATCTTTAGTGAAGTTTCCCTGAATTAAGGCTTCGATATAAAAGTCAGAAAAATATTTAATTAAAAAAGTTTTCAGCATTTCTTTGTCAATATCGTTGAGAACAGCTCTTCTGTCAACAGCACTGTAGTATGTTTTGCATAAAATCGAATGTCTCACTGACTTATTTAAATTACTGGGATCTAAAAGTGAGTTATAATAGGATTTTGATAAATGCTTCTTAACATCACTAAACACTTTCTCGTCTGTCGTAAAGTTTATCATTTTATTGAGTATAGTCTGAAGAATTGCATTGAGTTTGTGGTTAAAGCCTTTGACAGACAAAACAAGTCCAGATGTTGATTGCGATAGACTCCAGTAAAGTCCGGCTAAACCCGCGTCGTATACCTCTTCGCTAAGATTTTGTATTAGAACCTCAATAAAAAGATCGACCAAAACAGCGCTTTTGACTGAATCCCAAAAATGTGGAGAAATCATATGAATTCTGATCATAGCTTTCGGTAATTTAAATTTATTCTCCGGTTTATACCAGAGTTTAACACGTGGTTTATCCAACACTAAAGTTGGATATAAGATATCGTTATTATCGCATATTTTTATGTCAAAATCTGATGCAATAAATGGATTGGGATTTGGAAAATGAAAACGAATCGATTGTCCACTACTTGTAATGTCAGAATTCATTGTTAACCAATTTTGAGGCACTGCACAAATTTTATAACGAGTTCCAAACCACGGCTCGGTTTGTACTCCTGTGTCTACGCCTTTCAATATGTTTGTCGTTAAACGCACAAAACACGCGTTATTTGGTGTCAGAAGATTGAGATAACTTTCAATCAATGGTTTATTGTAATCGAAATACAATTTATTTCCGCACAAAACGTATTCAATGGGATAATTAAGTAAATTAACGGCAAGTCTTTTGACGTAATTGATAGCACTTTGTTCTTCCATCCAATTAAATCTGTTTTTCTCAATATTCTTGAGTTCATCGAAGAACCACTCCTGAGGTCCGACTTTCTGTATAATATTTAAATATTCGAAGACATAACCGATAACTTTGTCAATGTTTTTGTCGCCCAAATCCGTTAATTTGATCCCAATTGTAAATATTGTCGAATATTTGTTATTAGCGAAACCGCTGTCTTCGTGACCCCCAACGAGTTCTAATGCAAGACCTTCTTTTCTAAGAAACGAAATTAGACTTCCCTTTCCTTCGTGTCCAACAATTGTACCCAAATAATCGAGAGGTGATGTTCGGAAGTGGTCGACCACAGGAGGTAAACACCACATTAGGATGAGTTGATCCGTTTCGTTGACTGATTCGACTAAAAATAATTTATTAAAGTTTGGGTTATTTTCAAATGGATTTCCGTATTTGGTTTCAATCGGTTTCAAGACTTCATGGTTTTGGACCAAAGGTTTGATTTGTGTGAATAACTCCGAAACCCATTTCTCCAGCGTTTCAATGGATTCCTGTGACTGAACGACAACATAAATATTATCGGAATAATAATGATTTCGAACAAAATCTTTAACACATTTTTGTACATCGATTCCATCCTTTTCGGGATTTGTTTTGAGTGATAGAGTGTTACCCCACGCGAACAGATGAAAAGGGTGTCCATCATTGGCATAATTATTGCAGAGTTGTTCTAAACGTATGTCATCGTCAGGAAGTGCTTCCATGAATTCTGTGTTCACTGGTCTTAACTCACTAATTATAGATTCAGAGCGGAGTAATGGCGCTATAAAACAATGCGCTAAACGTTTAAGTGCGCCAAAAAAGTGACTTCTTTGGACTTCAATTTCATATACAGTGTATTCGTACTCCGTGTGCGCATTTTGATATCCACCTCTGCTACTGAGGTAGTCATCCAAAGCATTTTCTTTCGGATACTTCTCTGAGCCCATAGTGAGAACGTGTTCGACCAGATGTGCCAATCCTTGGACTGGTTTTGGGTCCATAAAACTGCCGGTTTTGACACAAACCGCAACCGCAGCAAACTTTTCAGAAGCCAATGACTTCTTTGAATTCGATTCCGAAGTATCGGATTTTTGCGCACAAATAGGTTTGCAGTCGTCGTCATCACAAGACGACACATCAGTCAAGTCGTCTTCAGAGATGTCTTCGCTACCACTGCTATCGCTTTTACATCCATGACTTGTTGTGTCATTAATGTCGGCAAAACTGGGATCAGACACAAGTAGGGCTTTGAGTCCATTATTTAATGTAATGAATTTATATTCATTTTTATCATTCGTTGACTTCAATATTTGAGTTCTCTTTTCACTCATTTTCATCCGTTTCGGTTTTACACCCAATTCGGCAAAAGTTCGATTTAGTTGTATTCGCAATAAATGTTTTATTCTATTAAACATTAAATAGATATCAATTCACATATAAAGTGATGATATCATTGCACATTAAATCAGTAGAGGTCTCATAATAATTACCGGTAACTCATTGAAAATCTTTACGTTAATTCGTAGTTATTTTTTCTATTCAAACATTTTATTGTTATTTAAAACCATTTATTAAAATAATTATAATTCAAAATTAAAGTAAACTCTCTCTTAATTGTATCAACTCTTAAAACAATTATTAAATCTAATAAATTTTGAAACATATCACGACCTCTACTAAAGACAACGTCACTGTTGTGTTGTTAAACGTCAGCTGTTATTAAATGATAACTTTTAATCATATTTTAAGACTTAACTAATTATGACATTTATTTTAAAATCAATTATTTCATTGTTTTTTAATTAAATTGAAAATAAATTCAATTTTTATATTTAATTTAATTTTTTTATTTTAAAATTGTTATTAAAAATTATTTTGTTATGATTTAATCGATTAGTGTTTTGAATACAAAATAAGAAAATTTTTATTTTTGAATTTAATTTAATTTTAACGTAAAAATGTTAGTAAAAACTCACCGAATGATAGGGTTGTGCTCTACGGCCAACTTTATCAATGCCGCCGACCGTATAATTATGCCGATGGCTATAATTCCAATGACAGATCAGTTCCAATGGTCACTCTATTGGCAGGGATGGGTCTTAAGTGCGTTTGCGTTTGGATATATCACTAGTCAAGTAATGGCAAAACTTGTCAAATGAGGAATAATTATATACTCTATGTTTGACCCCTAATCAGGTAATCGGGGCGACGGCTGCCACAAGATTTGGCGGAAAAACTGTTTTGACTTCCGCTGTATTTTTATGGTTTGTATTGATATTGAAATAAATATCCGTTTTGTGACACAATTTGTGCCTACATTTCAGGTCAGTCTCGACACTAATCACACCATTGGTTGCCTCACATTTGCATTTTCTCATTATATGTCGCGTTATTTTAGGACTCGGGGAAGGATTAGGTCTTTAATAGTTTTGTTTGCCTTAAGTGTATACTAACCGCAGTGTTGTGTCCATTCAGGTCTTCCCACAATCTTTCATATCTTCGCACATTCAGTTCCAGTGCCTGAAAGATCTCGAGCTTTCGGTTATTTAGTGGGCGCCGGAACTATAGGACAGACAGTGGCGGCGCTTATTTGTCCACATCTTCCCTGGGAGTGGATGTTCTATACATTCGGTACTCTTGGAATCGTTTGGGTATTAGTTTGGGTAGTCTTGTATTCAGAAATCAAAGATATCGGTGAAGACGAACTGCCTTTAGTTTACCCAAAGGTCAACAGTAAGAATGTTCGGTGGACTCAGTTCATCAGCCATTGGCCCCTTTGGGCCATATATATCGCGCACTTTGCTATGAATTGGTCTAATTATATAATCATGCAGTGGTTGCCCACCTATTTGGCCCGAAATCTCGGCGCAAACAAAGAGAGTATTAGTTTAACTGCTGTGCCTTATATTATAAATTCAATGTTAGGCGTCGGTAAGTCTGCACACATTGAGTGCATTTTTATAATTTCAAATATTTGTATTTTTAATTAAACTCATGTTATGTCAGTTGCGGGACATTTGGCCGACGGGTTAATAGGCAGGAAATGGACAGTTCTTTCTGTTCGCCGATTAATGACAGTAATTGGTTTGATTGGACCCGCAGTTTGTTTACTACTGTTCTGTGCAATGAAGAGTCTATTGTTTGCTGTTGTGTTTGTGTCGCTTTCAATGGCTTTGTGTGCGTTTAACTCCGCGGGTCATCTATCAAATCACGCGGATGTGGCCCCTAATCACGCGGGCATTACTTTCGCTGTATCCAACACTTTAGCTACTATTCCAGGAATACTTTGCGGACCACTTACAGCTGAATTGGTTACCCAATCACACGGCCGTTGGTTTCCAGTGTTTGTTTTGGCCGCAACTATGAATTTTGTGGGGGCTGTCATATACGCGAGTCAGAGCTCTGCGAGTCAAACACTCTGATCGGTTGGAATTTAAATCTCTATCTATTGTTATCACTGGTTATACAATATAAGAGTGCATTAAATTATTTGTAAATAAATATCTGTTTATAAATAAAATCAAAAACTAATTTATGAATCGTTTTATTACAAATACTATTAAATATCATTCCATTCATTAAATACTATTCCATTAGAACTCTAATTCATATTTTAAACTAAAATAAGTTATTAATAAAAATATACATTAATTACAAGTTTTATAAGATTTAAAAGCGTAATAAATGGTCAAACTGTGAAACTCTCTCCGCAGCCACACATTCCTTTAACGTTGGGGTTATTAAACACGAATTCATTGGAGAGTTTATTCTCTATGAAATCCATTTGAGTGCCCAATAGAGTCAACTGTGCCTTAGAGTCAATCAGAACTCGAACTCCTATTCGATTATCAATAAATAAATTGAATGCAAACTTAAAGTTATTCGAGTATTGAGTTATTGATACCGTTTTGCACCACTTCTTCGTCAAACTTATTCTTCTCTTTTGCGTAATCGAGTGAATAACTCAAACCATTACAACCCCTCTGTTTGACACTAATTCTTAGTCCAATCTATAATTAATATAATATTTAATTTCATAACTAAAATGAAAGAATGGTTTCAATACTGACGACATCGGCTTTTCCTTCAATTAATTGTTTGATTCGATTAACCGCTGATTGTGTCTAACATTCGATTCAATTAATGCATTTAAATAGTGTTTAATAATAAGAAAATAAATACCAAAACAATTGCCGAACGATTTGATCCGAATTTAGTGGCGTTACTGACGGCTCGAACGGTAGCCGAAAATCCTTTCGACATATTATTGATATTTTACTCTAAAATTGTCAGTTCTTTAGTATAGTTCGCAATAAGAAGATTCCAATTATGATATTATGAATGCATTTACTAATAATTATAAAATTATTGTTTAAAATTAGAGATTATTTTCGATAAATTACTAAATTATTTCGTTATGTTTACTATTCTGTGATATAGAGATCGCTATGTTTTGCGCGATTTTCAATCAAAACATAATTTTTCAAATTATTTGAAACGTATTCTATTTTTTATATTTTGCAAACATTTTTTGTTTCTTTGAATTTTATCGTATTTTAAGTCATATTTATGTAATTTGTTTCAAATTCTTGTTTTATAATTTAAATAGTTATCCAAATAAGTGCATAATTTAGAGATAATGGATATAATGAGACCTAAACTGACACAAATCGGTCGGATGTGCTTCAGAAGACTTGATCTACCAATTGATGACATTATTGATGTCTATAGTAGTGATTGTGATGACATTTGTGAAGAAATTAATGATAAAAAAGAATCGATTGATTCGGAAATAAATGAATTGAATGATAAGAAATCAATCGATGTTTTGGAAACGATTGAATTCGAAGACACCGCTACTGATGACACCATCGAAGATATTAGTGATGGAAATGGAAACAGATTTAGATCTAAACTAAAGATTGGAAAATATTTCCACAAATTTATTGTCGGAGAATATGGAAAGACTTTGAAACGACTCGAAAACCAAACATATACTCGAATCGATGTCCCGAACCATAATGATCTGACCAGTGCTATAGTCATCACCGGTCGTGTCAAAGATGACGTCAAAAATGCTGTAAAGAAAATCGAAGAATCGATTGTCTATTGGCGCCAACGATCAGATTTCAGTCATTTTGTTTCGATTCCATTCAATCAGAACTCAATTCGCGAACGATTTAATAGTTTTAAGAATGAAATACTAAACGATTCAAAAATAAATAAAGCGATCGAAGAGTCGTTGTTTCAAAACAGTCACAAATTACATCTCACTATAGCACCGATACTACTGACTGATCAAAACGAAAAAACTATAGCCTCACAGATACTCGAAGATTGTGACCAAAACTTTATCAAACCTTTGACTAAAGGACAAAAAATTCGGGTCAAACTCGAAGGCATTGATTATATGAATGACGACCCGACACAAGTAGATGTGATTTATGCCAAAGTGGTAGATCTCACTGAAAACCAATGTCTTCAGTCAATTATCAATGATTTGTTCGATCGATTTGAAAAGAGTCAACTCATGACTCGTTCCCATCAATTCGATAGAGTAAACAATGAGCAAAGAGTTAAACCTCACATAACTCTCATTAATACAAAATTCAAATCAATAAATAGACAAAACCCAAGAATTACAAGAGTTAGAAAAAGAGAGTCTTTCGACGCCACACATATTCTCAAACGTTTTGGTGATTATAGTTTTGGTGAAGTGACGATCGAAACAATAGAAATATCAATTCGTCACTCAAACTATGGCAAAGTTGGCTATTATTTTCACACACATAGAATTGAACTCTAATTTGAACCATATTTTACACGAATTCTGTTTTTCAATTTATTTAAATTTTTTTGAATTACCGGTATTTTGAATACTAAAAGTTTGTCAAAACTTAATACAAATTTTAATCTAAACTTTGTTTAATTGTTTTATTATTTGGATTAAATAAATATAATTTTTACAAATTATTTTGGATATTATGAGACAAAACGATTAAATAGTTTAAATCGTTATTTAAAAATATATATATTTAAAAATATAGATTAAATATTGTTTTGTATTACCGGTAATAATACTGTATATACTTCACACAGTTTGGACACAACTTCCATATCTACGCCTCTAATATCTCGATTTCACACTTTATATTATTTCTCGCCTGTGTTTCATATTTGCTATGAAAAGCATGAGTGGAATATATTTTTGGGATATCCAGTAATGACTTGAGTACCTGAAAATGAAATTTTTAAAACTTATTTTGTTTTATTAACAAAACTAATGAATTACTTTCGCGCGAATCAGTTTATATGTGGTCTCAGACATGAATTCATATTCTTCTCTAATTTTTAGCGCATATAAAGTGTAATCTAAACAATAGAATATTAGCATTAAATTTCATTTGCATATCAACTCAGAGGTATGTGTTATAAGTTTATTCCGTCAATACTTTCTGAATCTGTTCCCAAATAACTTAAGTCAAAGTCGAGAAAATAGTGTTTGTCTTCCTTTCCAAACATTGTTTCACTTTTGTGTTCTTCAGTTAAATGAGTTTTTGTTAAAAGGATGAGTTCTATCACTTCATTATAGAGCGGATCTGTCTTTAATTTTTTAAATAAACCATTAATTTGTAAAATGTTTTGCAATCCATATGTTTTCACTCACTTCCAATATTTTTGCCTCTTTTACAAACTCTTTGAACAATTGAATACTCTTTTCTTCGTTGTCAGTAGATTTTGGTTCATAACTCAAACTAATTGATAAAAATGTAATTTTTAAAAATTAAGTAAATGAAGTCAATCGAGTCAGTGGAGTGTTCGACAAAATAATGAAAATAATTTTATTTATTATAACTATTTAACCATTTATGCAGTTTAAGCATTTTTTAGCTAAGGATTAGCTTAAATGATTTGTTTTAAATTTTGACTATTGATATATTATAAATAGAGCTTAAAAATTCGGGAATTAAAATGTTATAAATAGTTATAAATGTTATAAAGGAAAAAGTGAAAATTCTGGACATGTCGGGACTTTAATTTTTATCTCCGCTTCTTAGTATAAGAAAAAGGAGATTATAGATTCGTTTCCACCCCCTCCCCC
>JAQGCF010000115.1:0-13891 GCA_034699405.1 Hermanniella punctulata | reverse complement strand
TTAAGCTTCATTAAATAAAATAAAATACTAAAAGAATTTTATTGAATTCTATATCTTCACAATAGATTCAATGCATTGAATTCAAGTTTTTATATAGAATTTTTCGTTAGAATATTCTAAAGCTATTATCAATCATTATAATTCTCTTTATAGTAAATTCTATTGAAAACTTTATATAACTTTTATATTATATATTTAATTAGCGCTTAGTATAGCAACGATTTAAATGCTTTAATAACTGCTTATTAGCAAAATTAGTGAATAATAGAAAACGTATTATTCATTACAATAATAATATGTTTTATGTTTTACTTTTTCAGAAATAATTAAAGAATATAAAAGTTTATTTAAGAATAGAAAAGATTGGAAGTGCTTACCAAATGAGTTAAGTCTCCGTTTTCAAGATCGCTATTTATGATTCTTCTAAGAGTGGCATAATCTCCATCTGAGTGATCAGATAACTGGTCGAAATCAATACCATTTTCTTGATTTCTGTTTTTCTTAGATTTGAGGGTATTTTTTGGTGATTTCTTATTGTTTTTTCTCTTTCCTTTACTACCAGTAGTACTGTTGCCGTCATCGAACGACACTTTATTATTTTTGTTGGCATTAAATTTCTTATCATTTTTAAGCCAAGTCATAGAGTTTTCATCTTCTGGTGATTCTTTGCTCAATGCTTTGTTTGGTGTCGAGAGCTTTGGTTTAAGCCAATAAATATCTTCGTCCTCAGTGGGAGATATAGGCTTTTGAACAAAGCGTGATTTCTGTGCCACTCCAAGAATGGCTCGTTTTGACGCCGATTCACGTATTTGATACGTCTTTCCGTTTTCAATTACAAGAAGAGGTGTTTCTCCCCTCACATAAGGCAATAATTTTTTGTCAATTTTATTGTAATTATTATATCTGTTGTCGTAATAATCGAAATCAAAATTAATATTAAAATTCCATTTAGTTTTGAGCGTAAGGATGAGCCAAAGGATTATCCAAAATAGCAAATGAAATGCTGTCGATGTTATGGCTGCGAGAAGTGCACAGTCAAGACTTCCGCAATAAATTATAACAAACTCATAAAGTAAAGGTAAGACACAAACTGATAGTATAATCAATACAATAAAAGCGCAGAAGTGCGGCAAATAACCACATAATCGGTGTTTGTCGTGCATTAGAGTTATGTGTATTCGTCTCGTTTGTGATGAACGCCATTCACGATATTTTTGCAAACCATACATATATAAGGGTATACTCGATATCGGCAACAAAATTATGTACGAAATAAATAGAAACGACAGACGAAAGAGAGTTAAAATTGAAACTGATTTGAAGCGAACCAAAACCAGCGACGGATCACATACTAATACTTTATATGACACTTGAAATGCGGAATATATTACCAAACTTTGAATTAAATTGATTATGAGTTGAATCGAGAAAAGAAATCCAAATCCTTTGTGCACTCGCCAGAAGACAGAGGGATACCTAACCGCTAAAACAAATAACGCGATTCCAAAGTTGATTAACTCCACTGACAAATGACCGCTTTCTTCAATATTCACGTCGTATTGTTTCGCCAAATTCGACGAATGTTTAGTTAAATATTGATTTAAAGAATAGGTCTCCAAATTAAGTTGACTTCTTTCCGAATCATTTATGGTATTTAAAAAGCTAAGCACAGATACTTTCTTATCTTCCAACCTGTTCAGTATGAAATCAATTTCAGTCTTCCAGATATCTCCTAAAAAGAAAGAGAAGATAACAGTGTTTTAGATTTATTATGAGTTTTATTTGCCGTAAAAGAAATGAAATATTTAGAAGAATTTATGCTTTTTGTGTAACAAAGCATAAAACAGGATATTTTGTATACACATATCTAATATAAATCATAAGCTCTGAAAGTGTTATGTGAGCCAAAATTGGAACCACCAATGTATCATCATTTCGAACCTCTAGTCATCTTTAGATCTTTGATCCTCTGAGGAACGGATGTCAAAAAAGTATTATAAGTTTGTAGAGACAACATAAACACTTCCATAGAAGCAAACAATAGATTCTGATTAATCTGTTTCAAAGCTCTGTCGGCTGTCGATGAACTGTTAAATTAATGATATAATGCTTTGAATTCACAACAAATGTTTTAACTGACTGTAAAGACAAAGAGTGTTGAGAATTTAGATCCCCTAACAATAACCCTTCATTTCAAAGTAATGGGTAGTTAAGCAATGTTTGCATTTCGTCTTTAAAATAAATAAATCCGCTTTAGTTTAAAACACATTTATATTTCGATTCATATTTTATTTTTAAAAATTTCTCTTAACTTCAGAAAATTGATTATTTAATACTTTAATCAATAATAAATAGATTGAGTTTAAGATAAGTTTTAATAATATTTTGGAGTATTTTGCTATAAATAATATTACTTTAAATAACACAATAAATGATTTCGATTTTTCAATCAATCTTATAAACCCAGTTATTCCATTGATTTATTAAGTTTTTTACCCTTAACCACAATATGCGGTTTGATTTAAGAAAGTCATTCACTTTTTAAAACTTGAATGAAATATTGTTTATTCACTTATCTCAATAATCTTAAATAAACTCCTGGAGTATTTGGAAAAAATATCTAGCTTTGGTTGTGGTAACGTTGGATTTTATTTTGAGTCGCAAATCCAACGCACTTACATTAAAAGCAAGTAAACACAATAAATTTAGATTAATTTCTATAAAGAAAAGATATTATCTAAAAATATTATTCTTTCAAATGTAAGCAAAAAATAACTTAAAATTCATTTTATGGTAAAAAATAATGTGTTTTAGAGTTCATCCAAAGATAGTAAAGCTTTGTTTATGCAAATTCTTCTCCCAAATGCTACAGAAAGAGAATATTTTCTTTATTCTTCATTGCAATATATACTGCGGAATAGTATACAAAACTACAGATTCTGTATTGTATTGTACACTATGTATAATATAATTAGATAAAGAATTAAGAAGTAATTCACTAATTGGCAAAAACTTAATTTATTTCATTGAATTAAATAAGAAAATCAATAATTTGATAAGAAATAACTCGAATATGAATGGAGACTATAATACAGTATTAGATGTGTTCAACATTTAGAATATATCTCATTTAAGTCGTAATAATACTACTCATTCTTTTTATCATTAAGGAATCATTAGAAATGCAGTCACTATTACGTAAGTTTGAAAGGTTACAGATGAGTTAGTTTGGACTTGTGCTGAGAATGTCCGAAAAACGCACTGGAGGTGAGTCTATCTGTTAGTCAATAGGTAAGAGACTAGTGAAACATTGCGAAAGTCATTAATTCTATACTAATCTTTGCGGAAGGGGTTAATCTATGGAGAACATGGGTTGTATCTCTCATAGGAGGATTAGAGATAAGAGATTTAAGAGTTTGAAATAAATTAATGAATGTTTATATAAAAAATTTTAATATATGGTTTTAAAATTTGATTTTTCGAGAATATATTATATAAGTAACGATCAATATTTTGAAAGTATTTTATAAGAATTTATTATTTCAAAAGTCAAGTGAATTTTTCTCTGGTTTATAATAAAATTTGATATGAGATAATCAAAGCATAAAAGTTTAAACAAATTCTAGATATCATTAAATGTAAAGAATATATTGAAGAATAGAAAAATCTGTGAATCAAAACAGTGTGAATCTGAAAGAATATGAACACAGAAATTAGATTTCATGCACTAAATGTCAAGAATAGAAAATGTTTAAAAAAGAAGTATAAATACAAATTCATAAAACTCTTATTGTAAAAGAAATGCTTTTAATTGGATGTCTAGAAATATGATTATAAATCAAAACTTAATGATAAACAGAGAATTAAAATTGGAAAAAGTTGTGGTCAAAGAAATATTAATAGAAAATGTTTAAAAATTTCGAAAGTTATTCACAGTATTCAGCTTATATCATAATAAATAGTTGGATATACTAGAAGTGCTCACTGAATAATAAAAATTTAATTTTTGGGAAAAGTGTACATTTAGGGTCTTATGTAAGTTTGAAAATAAAATTGGAAATACATATGATATGTATCGTTACGATTGAAAGCAAACAAACAGATTAATGATATTTTGAAAGACACTTCTATACAAATTAAATAAAAGATTGTTTAATCAAAGACTGCATAAAGAATTGTATAAATTAAGTTTCGCAAAGAAATCATAGAATAATCATCAAATAGAGTCAAATGATTGCATTTATTTCTTTATTTATTTATATGTTTGCCAATCAATGATTATATCACAAAATAATGGTTTGCTTTCATAGCGTTGTCGTGCAATAAAGTATGATTGTGGGGCTGAAACCAGATTTAGTTTGATTTCAAAAGTAATAAACTTAATGTGATTCTAGCAAATAACGAATCGTGCAAATAGACTATAACTCGGTGTTCTCTTACTATAAATTTTTAATTGACTCCAAACTAAATTAAATCATTTTGAGTTCATTTACACTTTATATTAATATTCATGTCTTAGAATTAGTGATTAACCGTAAAACAAGTATTGTTCGTAAAATTAATAGATTTTGCAATTAAAATAAGAGTTAAAATATTATTAGATATGATATAATATTAGTTCTAATTAGAGTTAAATATTTAGATAATGCAACACATTGTGCCATAAGTAGAGACTAGTATTTGTGGTTTGGGTAAGTTATTCGAGTATTGAGAGAAGAGTGGCTCAGCAAACAATACAGACTAACGATTCTTCTCTAGAGATTCTCTGCGCTGCAAATGTAGGGTTAAATTGCACACATGAAGATTTGAATGGAATGGCATTCTTCTGCTTAAATGTACACCAATTTAACAGCTGTGCTCTTCAATAACATTGCATTGCCCTTACATACAAAGAGGAAAGTTATATAAAACAAAGTCTTAGTAGAGGCAAAAAAAATATAGAGCACACAAGTAATTGAAACAAAACATTTTTTCTATTTTACACTTTTGTGTTTCTTTTTAAAAACATAAAAAGAGTGAAAATAATAATAATATATTAAAATAAGTCTTGAAATGCTGTTATCGAAAACTCGATAATGTTTTTTAGAGACAATATATAAAATTCTTTTAAATATTGGTTTAATCATTAAAATCATATTTAATTTATCGAAAGCAAAAGCATATGATGTTCTGTTATGTGGAAAATATCACAAATGATGGGCTCTTTTAGATTTAATGACAGAACAAAGTGATTCAGAACTCTATATCAAAAATTATATTTCAGGTCACGTTAGCGTAAAGTATGGCTATTCCTGATATAAAACCTGAGAATAACAAAGAATAATTTGAAATGAAATGAAGGGCAAAAAGAAATATAAATAATGCGATCAGTTTTATGCCTAACATATTCTACATTTGGGTTTAAGTCTCATTTCCACGTCTTATTGGTTGAATAGTATAGTATGAGTCATGTGAAAAATCCCAAAATTCTTCCGTCGCTGTCATGACATTAATGCAGTATTTTGTGAAACTGCTTTCAAGAGTGAGTAACACTACATTGATGCACAGTGTAGTAGCCCAACAACTGGTGGTCTATTGATTAAACCTAAAAGGAACTGAACATTCACTGTATGTTTTGAATTCTTATGGCTTATCCTTAGAATGAATTTTGTGTCAATTGTGAGTTGTCTGCAATGGTATGATCTTTGAAATGAGTTTGCATTGTCTGCCTTCCAAATCAAAATACACATCTCTTTTGCATTACTATCTGTTTGAATCCAACACTTCTTTATTTATTTAAGAGTTTGAATCAATACTAAAGTATAGCCAAAGGTTAGAAAGTTGTCTTATATTACTATTTATTACAGTAAAACTGGGCATCTCTTAAGAAATAATAACTACTTAATCGATAATTCAAAGCTCAGGCTCACAGACCTATGCATAAAACCTGTCATTTCCTGAGTTTAATCAAATTAGCCTAAAGTAAAGTTGTTTTACATTTCAAAGAGCAATAATTTTTCATTTAATTTACTATTAAAAGCATTACTTTAAAATAGATTCAATACATTATGTGTAGTCTCACAAAAAATAGAGAATATGTTGAGTATATTCTTATATATTATAAGTTCACTTCAAAGAATTTGTAATAAAAGTCATAACATTTTTTTATTTGTTTTTATCTATGTTTTATTTAATAAAACTTTTCATTTCGTTTCATTTTATCAAAAAAATAAATAATAAAAATATTCTAATATTACATAAAATGAATAAATTTTATTAAGTTTTATTGATCTGCTTTTAAACCAATTGATTATAACTAAATAGTTGTGTCAACTCTTTAATTATTCAATTTGTTAAAGAGTTAATTTGATTCTAACTATCATTTAATGCAATGCAACGACAAGTAAGTCAACGCATTGACATTAAATTGCTTTTAGTGTTTACTTCATCATTCATTTGGCAAAAACAAAACAAAAAAAGATAATGAATATTAAATAGTTGACAATAATATATAGAATTTTTGTTTTGCTTGAACTCTGTTTTCATTCATTTTGATATATTATCGCAAATCATGTGAAGAATTCAGAAAAAGTGAATTATTATTCAGTACAGTATCAAATAAAATGGTCGAATAGCCGGAATACTTTTGTTTATTCTTTTATACTATCAAAAAAAGACTTATTTAATAAAAAATGATAAACTTTTATGATTTAATTAAATGCATTGAGCTTTTGTTGATACTATCATATGATGTCTACAAAGATCTAGGATTTAGGCCAAGGAATATTCTAATGTGGGTACGAACTCTGCCGTATTGTCACTGTGCTAACTCATTCCACTACCAATTGATTTGAAATTTGATCGATTTTTTGCTTCAAATATAAAATTTCATACATTTTATACTGTAAGTCAAATACTAAGTTACAGTAATTTAATATCAATTTCTACTGTAGTGGTAGTGATTTGTTGATACTGTCATAATGTAAGACCCCATGTATTCAGATCTATCACATCAAGCTTTGACTAACCTTTTCCAAGAAATCCATGTTTGATGAGTTGTGCTTCCATTAGAATGCGTGGAATGAGAAAACAAATCGCAGCCAACATATGCAAAAACGGAGCTATCGGTACGCTATGTCTCCAAATGAGTTTCAAAGTGTGAAATCTTCTCTTTCTTTGCATCTCTTTGGCCGATATTCTGATATTTTGGTAAATATTGTTAATGGAGTTGTCATAACATTTACGTTGATTTCCCAGTTTGTGTCCATCATTAGAATAATTTCCGACTTTCATCATCGCTACCACCACAAAGAAGGGTAACATAACTACTCCGGTGCCTATCAACACAACGTAAGCATTGAGCGACGAGAAGGGTGGCTGACCATTAGGCCACGGAAGGGACAAATACAGTGTAAATCTTTTAATGCTATTCGCTATTATATATATCTAAAAAAATGATAAATAAATATAAATACTTTCGCTTATTATTGATGTAATCGTTAAGTTAATCGAAAAGTTAATCAAACATACCTGAAATGCCATCGCTATAGTGCAATACCATATTGACCATAAACTATTGAGCGTATAGGTGTGATGAGTACTCATCTTTTGGCAATCAAATGCCGAATAGTTTTGAGAGTGTGAGTGTCTATTCATTGAGCTCTTCAACATTTTTCCATCACTTGATTCCATTCGAGAATTTTATTATTTCTCACAAATTAACAAATCATTTCTATATAGAATAGAGTTATAGAAGTTTACTATAAGTTCAAAAAGTTATAATTTATTTCATTTTCTATTGTTTTGGAAAATGTTAATTAAATAGTAAAGTAATTAAATAAAACTTTTAGATTGAATACAACGATAAAAATAATTTATCGAATTATGTTTAGTAATTCTATTCCATGAAATTCTATGGCTTTATTTGACAAATGCATTACACGAAAAGTTTGTACATCTAATTCAATGGTCATGTCTTTTAGTCTATTACAACAATCATTTGAAGAATAATAAAATCCAATTTCACTCAATTTGGAATTTGAAGAAACAAATTCTTCGGAGCCTTTAATAATTGAAAAAATTCCTTAAAGTGTATGAAATTATAATTTAGGATATTTTTGCTCTCAATTTTGTCTATGTGCTAACAAATGAAACATTAATTTTATTAACAGTACTCCAATATTTTAATGCAATTAATTCATTAGTAATTTAAGCTAATCTCCAGACAAAGATAGCAATTGAAAGGTAGTGTTTAAATAAGAGGTCACAGAATAAATACAGTAAACAAGGAGTCAATTAATACAAACCAAAACATATAATAAATTAATATTAGAATGAACTCTAGTGTGACAATGATTACATTGGAGCTGAAAATATATACTGAACTCGAAATAATATAAACAATATCTGTCTTTGCAATTAATCACAAGTAGGATCAAAAGTAGGATCAAAACCAGTAAGGCTTTAGGTATTAAACTTGAAACAAGTCACGCGTATAAAGGAATAGCTACATCTTCACTGTTATTATCACTTCAATAGTAATTACTAACAACTGTTTGGTTAAAAAACTGTTTATTTGTTAAACAAAGTTTATTTTATAGTAAAATTAAGACTTATCCAAATAATTTGGCCTCAAATGACTCTTATTTACATTGAATGTCAAAAGTTATTTCAAGACTAATGCGAACCAAATGATAACGAAATATCTAATTAACTGAAGCAAAAGCAATACCAGTGCTGTTAAATGAAAAGCAGATGTGACACAACACGGACTGAATTGGGAATCTGTTTCTAACTTTACTGTACTGTATATCAAAAGTGTATACTTCAAACTCAGTCAATTATAATCAAAGAATAACACATATGGTTTAACATTGAACTTACAGTAATCAAAGTTATTTAAATATCCATTCAGTTCCCAAAAGTTTTCTAAACTTAATTTTACGATTTTGTTGCAATAAATTATTCAAAAGATGACAATTTCATTAAAAAATCATTATTTAGAAACTTTACTAAAAGTATAAGTGATTCTTCTTTCGCATAGAGTAATAAAAGTGCTAAAAGTGCTTAACTAAATAGTTATATAACTTACAAGAAATAAATTAACATAAATTACTTTTGGGTTTAATTAATACTATTTCCAAAAAGTATTATTCAGTAAAATTAATTCGATATATATTTCAAAGTTTTTTTTATTTAAAGTATTTCTATAGTAAGTGGAATTAGAGGTAGAGGATAATATACGGTACTTTTACTATAAATCTACTACAGTAGTATTCAACGAACCAAAGAAAAAAGCGACAAGTTTTCCAATTTCGTGAGTGGAATAACAAATGACTGAAAATTTCGTTGGTTTGGAGTATTTTCACAGAATATTATGCTTTTATATTCTGTATTCCATATTATAAATTAAATTAATGAGAGGAAATGGAAGTTTAACACAGATTATAAGCTATGACTCCCATGAAATTTTCTCATTAAAAATATAAGATAATTATAGTATGAAGTGTTGATTTAGTCCATTATATTCGCCAAATACTTAAATCTTGTTTTAGTTGCGAATATCAAAAAGTAAGTCTATTAGAGATTTAATCGAAATGTTAGAAATCCTGTGGAGTCAAATCGATAGATGCATTTCGTTTTTGCCAAACATTTTGGGTGTGAACTCAATGTTAACTTCACATTTGAAATGACTTGAACTCTCCTTTGCTCAAAGTTGTCACTTTAATTTAGAAATTTTACTTTTGCTTCTCTATTATTCTATATACACATTACAAGCTTTTGGTCTCTCTTGAGTAACACCAACATTAAAGACACTCCTCTTATATTCTAGATGTAAACTTAGAGTAAAGTGCATTATTTTTTATGAGTCTATCAAAACATTTTGAATTGATGAAAACATAAGCCCCCCAGACGCGTATACTACAGATATCTTATAGGTGTGCTATAGTACAGTTACATCAATAATTTTTATTTATTATGTGTTAATGCACTTAAAGTATTGTTCAAAATATAATCGAAATCGTAGAATCATTTTTATTAATTCATGTATTACTACATATCCTATTCATACAAAATGAATATTAATCAAAACAATATGAGCTTAAATATGCGCATAATTGAAACACAGGGGAGAACAAGTGCTCATCACAATTATAAAGATAAAATTTATTCACACCATAAGCAGCCCTGCAGTAGAGTAAATAATATGCAAAACTACTCTCTGAAATAAACCCAAAAACTTTTATCGTATTAATTAATCTGAAAATACATTTCAAACTTTTCTTCTTCTAAATGAATTCAAATATCAATACATCATAATATGCTGTCATTCGAAATAACTGTTATATTTAATCAAAATTATGTGCTATTTATTGATATGAAATTCAAGAAATATCATATCTCGTTATTGAATGTTGCACAGTATAGAATTATAAACATACTGCAAGTACGGCACTGTGCAAAACAATCAAAAAAATTCTTTATGCAGTGTTTGGTATAACAAATTTTAGATTTGATTTTAAATATGAAAATTTATTTATTAAAATTCTAAAAGTCTAAAGAATTATTTGAAAAACTGAATAAATATTTTATTTTAATTTATATACAAGTGTTAACTAACTTAAGTAATCATACTGTACAATACAATAGGGTAAAACTTAATAAAGAGTGTTAAGAGGAAAAACCTGTCAAAATAAAATCTAACCTTTTCTTAATATTTAATAAAATTGTTCAAATCTTATTAATGAAAATATTTAATTTACTTTCTATTTAGGTATTAATTAAGTTCAATAAATTCTTTAATTCTTAACTTTACAGTTTGGTGGGGTTTATAGGCAAAGCTTATAGGAATTGAAGTAAAACTCTATTAGCGCTTCTTCCATGCGAATGCATTGTTTCAAATGTTCATTGCTTTAAAATAGAGACTGTGTGTAAGATAGCATAAAACAAAATTTGTTCAGAATTGGTTGAAAACTCTCTTTGAAACTCAATTTATAAGTTTAGGTGAAATGTGTTTTAAAATAAAAACCGCAGAACCTGAAGGCTAATGCTTAAGGCTAATGCGAAGGCTTAAGCTAATGTTAATTTAATGTGCGCATAGAAATTTAAAGCACAAAAAATTACATTTACTTTGAAATTTTAAGTTCAAGTATTGAGAGAATATTAAGTGATATCAGTGATAGTCAGTATTTAATAGATAGTTAAATCTTATTTTATTCTTAATTCGATGTATGATAACTTAAGTTCAGATATAAAGTTGTAAAAAGTTATACAGTAGTACTTATTTTCTATGGTTTTGCCAGAGACACCCTATACTACCATAAAAACAAATCATATCTTTAATAACTGTTATCAAATGAACACAAAGTTCTGGCGTTTGTGCCAATTCTGCAAATTTTTAGCGAATTTAACAATTCTTTTATGATATAATGTCAAGACATGAAAAAACTTACAACAAATTTGAAAAAAAGAAAATTTGAATTACATTCCAATTACTGGTAAGAACTAAGACAAGAATAATAGAATCCTTGAACAGACAGTAATGAGCACAACTCGATATCCGCTAATTTCAAAAGATCTAATAACACATCTGATAAGATCTTTGTCAATTAGTGCACTGACAAGAGTTAACGTCGATTTTATTGACGTTTTTTTGCAATCGTTTTAAGATATTTATCTTTTTTTCGGGAAATAACAAAGAAATGATTAAAAATAATCTCATTCTTTATATTGCATTTTAAGCATAGGAATAATGAATACACACTTCTAATCATATATTAGATAAATAGCGAGTGAAATAAAAGTCAGACCAATTAAGCATCTCTTTAACTAATAGTACAGTAGATTAAAGCAGACCATTAATAATAAATAAATTGAGAAATTCATTCTAACAATGATTAAAGTGAATGTTAAGTGAATACATGAGAGCTCTTATCTGATTGTGTGCTTTTGCATCACTGGCTTATTATTAAATTAAAAAAACACTTTAAAAGTGTGTATATTATTAACACAGAATTTGAAAGTTGCAAATCCAGAATCTACTCAATCGAAAGGATATCTAATTTGATATCAAAATTTATTTTTAGGAAAAAAGTCAACATTTCAATGAAAAGGTAATACTTTGAATGAAAGCAAATATAATTCTCGTAATAGCTTTAAAGAAGAACTAGAATTTCACTGTGTATTCCATTACATAACTTCTCTCATTCTTTCACTCTATTCGGTCCAACAAATAGATTGAAATAATAATACAATTGAATAGAAAGATAAATAAAGAGAAGTAAATAGTCTTAGTATTAGTCATATCGATCGTTAATAATTCAAAATAATTTAATTATAAAAGTATTGAATTATACAAAACTTACAATAATTGAAAACCCAATAGAAATTGAGTTTAAATGTATAGTAATGTAGAGGTGATACTGGAGTTGATAACTGTTATATACAGTGATACACAGCTAACAGTGATATACAGTTAATACAAACTTAAAGTTAAGTATTAAACAAATGTAAAAATTAATAACTGATTACAGTTAGAAAAGTGAATGTTTACACACAGACTAACACTTGTCAAATACTGATACTTATTTGGCCCTCGAGACTGATTCACGTCTTGTGCAGCAAAACTTTTATCCAAATCGCAGATATGATGCACCACTTGGTATATGATAGCATTTGCTTCTTTGCCGAATGTGTGCTTTTACTGAAACGGCAGCTGCGGTTCAGTCCATTGCGTGAATGGGGGATCGTAGTAGGGGTGGTCAACATCTACATCAATGAGTGAAACACACTTTCGTATAGTGAAAGACTAAGTGTATTCAGCGATCAATATTACGGTACGATTTCTTAACTGATATTTTTTACTCATTTTAAGTTTTCAATTAATCACATTAATTGTCGTAATTTAAATATAATTATATCCTTTGTTTTGGGCATAAAATTTAATTTTGAGATTTAGAAAAAAGTTTTGCAATACTTTAAATTATCAAAATATTTTGAGAAACTTTTCTAAATATTTATATTTATGTGATTTTCATAAGATTTAGTTATTGAAATTTGATAGCCCAGTACTATTGACTTAGTAAATATTCATATATTTGAATGAGTTGACGCAAGTGCTCACACTCTCAACTTTTTTCACCTGCACTGCATGTTTGGAACTTAACCTCAAGTCCTAAATTGAATGGTTTCATACATTTCTTGTAGAAAATGCACTTTTCTTATCGAATAATAAAAAGTTTAAGGTCTGTCGTGAGCCATACTTTGAATTAGTGAAAAGCAGACACCTGGCGTACGTCCGACAGCACGAGTCGGCACGTGCTATGTTTTTGACTATTGCAAAATATTCGCTGAACATCTGCCGCTTTCACCCTTAAGGTTATCACCAAAACCACCCCTCACTAGATATTACTGAAGGACTTATTAAAATTGCAGACATAAGGAGAAAAAACGGTACCTCCAAATAATTGGACCCCTATTATATGGTAAGCATACTTATAGTGAGACATTTACGTGAGCCACGCGTTCAGTTTTTAAAATATTTGAAGTCTATAAGAAGTCATTCCGAAACATCTGCTGCGACCCAAAAAGGTCACAAAAGGCCACAATTGGCAGCTGTTCTGATTTGCATCAAATAACAAACTCAAGAATGTATTCTAACTATAAATTGGTTTTTATGGCTATTTCATAGCGGATGACACTTATAAAATGCTCAGATGTGCTCATTCTGTGATTAATGAATGGTCTCATCTTAAGTCACTTTAATTATGTCAACTCTTTTATAACAGTATTAGTGCCAGAGTTTAATTCTTTTTTTGCAAACAATTTTTTAGAATTTAAGTTTTTATTTCATTTTATGGTATTATAAATAAAATATCTAATATTTAAAACCAATATTTCTTAACTTTTGAAA